>JAKSZT010054138.1:15522518-15554120 GCA_026826555.1 Tolypeutes matacus
ATAGATAGATAGATAGATAGATAGATAGATAGATAGATAGATAGATACGCTTGTACCTGCATTGACGATTACTGTAATAATACATAAAAAGGTGAGAGGAATGTTTGCCTCTGGGGACCAGGCACAGAACTGGGAAACTGGCATGGGAGGGATATTTCCTTTTAATCATACACCTTCTAGTAATGTTGAAAGTTATAAATAAACAAATGTATACCATTTCCAAAAAAATTATTTAAGTTATGAAAAATGTTATCCCATATGCCTGGCCCAGTTTCTAAATTAAAATGTTTGGCATATAGTAAGTATACAATAAATATTTCTTGAAAAGAGGTAAAGGTCAAAAATAACTATCAAATGATCTTCAGTTGATCATTGTCCTGTACAATGCTATCTGCAAAACTGAGCTGTGGGCATACTGTGGGTTCCCAGTCCACTTCTAATTTCTAAAAGATGCATATAACAAATGTAAGGTCTTTGTGCGAATTATTTTTTTTTCTGTGTTGAATTAGCAGTTTTCATATATATATCTCTCATGTCATCTCTCATTAAAATCAACATACGGGAAACAACTGATATCTTCCCATAACATTTACTAAGTGGCCAGGAGCTTGCTTTTCTCATTATTCATCTCCCATAATTTATTTCCCATTTATTTTCATTGATTATTTTTCATGCAGAAGTATTTAATTCCACATGGTAAAGTTAGAATCTTATTTCAGGTCATCCAAACTTTTATCATTTTGCATTTTGAAGCGTTTTATCAGATTTATTTTATTTTAATCACTAAATCAATTATGAAATGTTTAATAGAAACGAAATGACTAAAACAGTTATTTCTCAAAAAGTTAAATTTAGTTTGTCATACTCTGTGATCTAGGAATTTTTTTAATTGGATGAATTGTCTCCCTTTCCATGGTTCTCGCCAAGCAGCCTGACTGAGAAAGTAGCTGAGTCACATATTGTGTAAATGAAGCATATAAAAGGAGGGAGAATAAGAGAAATAATTAGGGACCCCTTTGAGCAAGGCAACATAGATAAAGAACACATCAGAGAGATCCAAGTGGGCAGCTCCACTCTCAGGAACATGATAAGGAGCTGGTTCCTAAACAGAGATCTCAGGCCAAGCCAGAGGAGAGACGCCAATAGTTTTCAGCTCTGCCAGAAGCAGCAGGGGTGGCACATTGGAAGGAAAGAGTCCGTATTCATTGAAGTGTAGAAAATACAGTGCCATCACAATGAGACTGTCATACATACCCACACATATTCACACCTGAATGCATCCTTGTTAGTAAAGTCAAACCTAGAGATAAGAAGGAAAGTTCAGGGAAAAGTGAATGGCATGCAAAGATTGTCACCAGTCACCAGAAGTGAGGAGACAGGCATGGAACAGATTCCCTCTCAAAGTTTCCCCAAGGAACCAACCTGGCTGACACCTTGATCTTGGACTTCTGGCCTCCTGAACTGTGAAAGCATAAATTTCTCTTGTAAGTCACCAAGTTTGTGGTAATTAGTTACGGCAGCCTGAGGTCACTGATACAGTCAGTATGAGAAAATAGGGAGGAAATGGCAGTTTTATTATCTTATTTTTCACCACCTTAACTTGACCTTTATGCACTGAAAATTGTGTTTCCATAAAATTCAGAACTTTGGTCTAGTTTTATAAATTGAAAGAAGCAAGGGATTAATTAGGTGGAGGTAGGATGTAATCACCAGCAACGATTAGCTACATTTCTCCAGCTATTAATGGCTTTGTTTTTTAGAAGTTTGTCTCAACACTTTTTGAAGCCATTTTTATTTTCTGTCATAACACCCTTAGGTTAAAAAGTTCCTCTGAAACTTAGAAATTTTATGAGATAAGGGACTATTTTCCCAAATTTCGTAGGCCTGACATAAGGCCTTGAACAGAGTAAGTGGTCAGAAGAAAGTTATTTTATTTGTCCTGAACCTAGTTTGTGAAAACTTGAAAGGATAACACCTTAATATCTTGGGATATTTTTTTAGATAAAAAAATTTTCATGAATGATGAAATGGTTTTATTTGTTTGTCCTTTTCTTTTCTTTTTATTTGTTTGGTTTGTTTTTAATTCACCCAGGAAATTACACCAGACCTTTACTGATAAAGAAAAGGATCAAATTGGAAAATTTTGAAAAAATAATTTTTTTTTATCAAATTAAAGAAAAAGTGAATTGGCATAAGGATTTTGATTTCCCTTAATGACAGACTAAGTTATTCAAGCCCACCCTCCCACAGAAAACAACCAAAAATTATGGATAACATATTTTTAGCTCTTCCTAGAAATTTGGAAGATGCTATAACAGAGTAAGGAATTACAAGGTAACAAAATCGAAGGGCAAAATAGCAACCGAGAGGTACACTAAAGCAGCTTTTGCTAAAGGCACTTGCCAATCTTGTCTAGCTTTAACTTAGGTTTCATGAGGAGGCCAACATTCAAAGCATTGGGTCCACCCAAAGTGGGATGTCTAACTGAAGAACATTTTAACTTTAAGCTGGGCCTTCAAAGGACTGCAGCCTCAGTGCAAAGATGAGCCAGGTGTAAAGAATCCCTTCCACCCCCAGATGCTGGTAAAGAAACTTGTTTTAGTACTAAGGAGGAGACTATCCCTGATAAGTTGTAATTGTCATCAAAAGTTCATAAAGTTTTGAAGCCCTAATTCCCAAGACCTGTGTTTTCATTTGCCAAAGGCTGCCAAGGCAATATACCAGAAATGGGTTGGCTTTTACAACAGGTATTTATTAAATTATAAATGTACAATTCTGAGGCTGTGAAATTGTCCAAATCAAGGTATCATTAGGAGATGCATTTTCCCCAAGCTGCAGCTTGGGGCGACCAGGCACATTGGCGTCAGCTCATCTCTTCCCCTGTCCTCTGGGCCTCAAGTTGCTTTCAGCTTCTGGTTTCAGTGGCTCCCTCCCAGCAACTGGGAGTTTCTCTCTGTTTCTGTGTCTCTGCAGAATCCAGTTTATAAAGAACTTCAGTAAGAGAATTAAGATCCAACCTGGGCTATGCCTTACTGGAGTAATCTAACCAAATGGCCTTTAACGGAATCTAATCTAGTCAAAGGCCCACAATAGGTTCACACCCACAGGAATGGACCAATTTAAGAACATAATTTTATAGGGTCCACAAAGGACTCAAACTACCACAACCTGTAATATCTAAAATACAACAAACCGTGATTTAAATTAAGATGGTTCCAGGCTATGTCCAGGTCGTGTACTAGGTGCCTTCCAGAAAAAAATGCAAATCCTCTCTTAAAATAAGCACCACCATCTTACACTTCCTGAATTTCTCCAAAGAATTTTTAAAAGGACAAGTATCAGAACACAACTTAAAAACGAGCTAACTAAATATGTTAGGAAACAAAGCATAATGAGAAAGAACCAGTAGTAAAACCTGACAGAAAATGACCAGCAAAGACCTCAGATATTGGGGTTATATAACAATATTATAATGCAACTATACTTTCTATGTTTAAAGAAATAAAATACAAACTTGAAAATATCTTCAAGTAACAGAAAGTACAAAATGGACATATCAAAAAGGAAAAAATAGACCTAAAAATGAAGTTATATGACCACCTGAAAAATCAAAAGATCTTTGAACAGGTCTAATTTGGACAGCTTAAGTAAAAAAGCATTAGTAAATGGGAAGACATGTCAGTAAAAGAGTATCCAGAAACACAGCGAAAGAGACAAAATATGGAACACACATAAGAGAGGATAAGAAGGAAAGGAAGCATTTATATGCCTTTGAAAGATTACCATTCTAAAGAGCTAAATTCAGAAGCCTTCTTGAGCTGAAGGCTGTAGACTTAGTTCTCTGGAATGTTCCCTTAGATGGCACAGCAGCATTCTGCTGATTCACTCAAGAAGCATTCTCTGACCTGTGAACATGTCATCCTTTCTTTTTAAACCCCTGCCTTTCTGCTCTAGAATCCTTGCAGCCACTGCAACCCACCAAGTCTGTGATCCTTGCTTAGGGTTACATGACAAAGTACAGGACCAGTTAAATTCAAATTACAGATATACAACAAATAATTTTACTAGTATTTACTAGGCTGCATACCACCCAGAGGAGATAGGGACAAAAGAGGAAATCGCAAAGACCGAACCGTGAGTTGGAACCAGCAGCGACTGCTGCTTCCGGCACCCTCCCCCCTACTCTTTAGAATTCTCAGCCTCTGGGCCTGCGACCACAGACAAAGGGGGCTCCAGGGATCTACCACTCCAGGAAAGAGGAGAGAGAGGGACACAGCCTAAGGCTGACTCAGGTTCTGACCCACAAATTTGGGCTGTGGAGCCCCACGAACCCTTCCAGGCCAGGTGGGACCACACGGTGGTTTGCCCTGGGAGACTGAGAAGGACTGGAGAAATCTGACCCTCCCAATTTCCCTCTTTTCTAGACTGGACTAATTGTTGAGGACTCCACAGGAGAGGGGAGAGAGAGCCTGGGGCTGACTCAGCTTTTGACTCACAGGTTTGGTCTGCTGTGTCCGGAGAGTCCTTCCAGGCTGGGTGGGGCTGAGCCATTCTTTGCCTTGGAGCCTGCAAGGGGCTAAAGATATACAACCCTCCGAATCTCCTCCTCTACTAACAGGGACTGATTGTTGAGGACTCAGAGGGGAGTGGAAATATTTCCGAGCTGGGGAAAGGGAGGGGGCTGCCAGAGAAGACTGGAGAACTGTCTCAGAAATTTTGAATTAGAAGGCCTTTAGCCCCCAGACAGGAAGCTCTATCACATTGATCGGGTCTGTGCTGCAACAAATATACTCCAACCAGGCATTGAATTGAGAGCTGCCAAAGAGTGCCATCTCCTGGCAGACCAAGGAAGTGCACATAAGAAAATTAAAAATAAGTAGGAGAGGCTTTTCCTGGCCTCTATGGCCTGCCTGCCCAAGGCCCTAGGAAGCAACTCTACAACCAATTACTGGATCCAGTGCGCAGTATTGAGCAATGAGCAGGACAATCCTAACAATCCAGGTTGAGCTAAAAATCAAAGAGCTGTGGTAACTCACAGCCTCCTACCACTAAATCCCTATAAAAGAGAAATAGATTGAGCATCTGAGTAAACTACATCTTAACCAGATGCCTAAACACCAGCAAAAAATTACAAGCCATACTAAGAAAATAGAAGACATGGTCCAAGAAAAGAAATACATCAAAGTCCCAGGAGATGCAGAATTTGAGAGAACTAATCAGCAAGAGGAGTACAAATTTCCAAAATCAAATTAATGAGTTGAAAGATAATATAGTTAAAGAGATAAATGACATCAAAAAGACATTGAGCGAATGCAAAGAAGAATTTGAAATCCTGAACAGAAAAGTGACAGAGCTCATGGGAATGAAAGACACAATAGGTGAGGTCAAAAACACATGAGGCATACAACAGCAGACTCAAAATGATAGAAGAAAGAATAAGTGATACCGAAGACAGAACAGCTAAAATTGAAGAGAGAAAAGAACAGAGAGAGAAAAGAATGGGAAAAAAATTGAGCAGGGGCTCAGAGAGTTGAACGACAACACAAAACACAACAACATACGTGTCATAGGAGTCCCAGAAGGAGAAGAGAAGGGAAAAGGGGCAGAAAGAGTATTTGAGGAAATAATAGCTGAAAATTTCCCAACTCTCACGAAAGAAATGAACTTACATGTCCAAGAAGCACACCGTACCCCAATCAGAATAAATCCAAATAGACCTACGCCAAGACACATATTATTCAGAATGTCAAATGTTAAAGATAAAGAGAAAATTCTAAGAACAGCAAGAGAGAAGCAAACGATCACATACAAGGGACGTCCAGTAAGACTTAGTGCAGATTTCTCTTCAGAAACCACGGAGGCGAGAAGACAGTAGTATGATACAATTAGGAAACTGAAAGAGAAAAACTGCCAGCCAAGAACTCTTTATCCAGAAAAACTGTCCTTCAAATATGAAGGTGAGTATAAAACATTCACAAACAAACAGAAACTAAGAGAGTTTGCAAAAAAGAATCCACCTTTGCAGGAAATATTAAAGGAAGCCTTAGAACCTGAAAGAAAAAGACAGGAGGCAGAGGCTTGGAGGAGCGGATAGAAGAAAGAATAGCAGAAAGGATAACCAAAAGAGTAAAAAGAGAGAGAAAAACAAGATGACATATGAAAACCAAAGAATAAAATGGAGGAACTAAATAGTGCATTTACAGTTGTATCATTGAATGTGAATGGATTAAACTCACCAATCAAAAGGTACAGGCTGATAGAATGGATAAAAAAACATGAGCCATCCATATGCTGCTTACAAGAAACTCACCTTAGACCCAGGGATACAAACCGGCTGAAAGTGAAAGGTTGGAAAAAGATACTCCACGTGAATAGTAACCAGAAAAGAGCAAGGGTAGCTATATTAATACCACACAAAAAAAGACTTTAAATGCAAAAAAGTTAGAAGAGATACAGAAGGCCACTATATATTAATAAAAGGGACGATCCACCAGGAAGATATAACAGTCATAAATATCTATGCACCGAACCAGGGTGCCCCAAAATATATGAGACAAACTCTGGCAAAACTGAAGGGAGAAATAGACATTTCTACAATAATCGTTGGAGACTTCAACACCCCACTCACATCATTAGATAGAACAACTGGACAGAAGATCAACAAGGCAACAGAGAACTTGACCAATATGATAAACAAGTTAGACCTAACAGACATATACAGAACACTGCATCCAAACTCAGCAGGTTATTCATTCTTCTCAAGTGCCCATTGATCTTTCTCCAGGATAAACCACATGTTAGGTCACAATGCAGCTCTCAATAAATATAAAAAGATTGAAATTATACAAAGCACCTTCTCAGATCATAATGGAATGAAACTAGAAATCAATAATAGACAGGAAAAAAGTAAATTTGAAAATGTGTGGAGACTGAACAACACACTCCTAAATATTCTGTAGGTCAAAGAAGAAATTGCAAGTGAAATCAGTAAATATATTGAGACAAATGAAAATGAGAACACAACTTTTCAAAACTTATGGGATACAGCAAAGGCAGACTTGAGAGGGAAATTTATAACCCAAAATGCCTATATTAAAAAACAAGAAAGAGCTAAACTCAAAGATTTAACTGAACAACTAGAGAAACTAGAAAAAGAATAGCAAACCAATTCCAAAGAAGCAGAAGGAAAGAAATAATAAAGATTAGAGCAGAAATAAATGAAAATGAGAACAGAAAAACAATAGAGAAAATCAAACAAAACCAAAAGCTGGCTCTTTGAGAAGATTAATAAAATTGACAAATCCCTCGCTAGACTAACAAAGAAAAAAAGAGAGAATATGCAAATAAATACAATCAGAAATGAAAGGGGTGAAGTTACAAATAACCCCACAGAAATAAAAAGAATCATAAGACAATATTATGAGAAACTATATGTCAACAAACTAGACAACCTAGATGAAATGGACAAATTTCTGGAAATGCAAACCAACCTACACTGATGCTACAAGAAATACAAGAACTTAACAAACCAATCACATTTAAGGAGATTGAATCCATCATTGAAAATCTCCCAGCAAAGAAAAGTCCAGGGCCAGATGGCTTCACAGGTGAATTCTACCAAGCATTTCAAAAAGATTTAACACCAATCCTGTTTAAACTCTTCCAAAAAATTGAAGAGGAGGGAAAATTATCCAACACATTTTATGAAGCCAACATCACCCTAATATCAAAGCCAGATAAAGATTCTACAAGGAAAGAAAATTACGGACCAATCTCTCTAACGAACATAGATGCAAAAATTCTCAACAAAATACTTGCAAATCGAATCCAACAGCATATCAAAAGACTTATACATCATGACCAAGTGGGATTTATTCCTGGTATGCAAGGCTGGTTCAACATAAGAAAATCAATCAATGTAATACACCACATTAACAAATTGAAGAAAAAAAACACATGATCATCTCAATAGATGCAGAAAAGGCATTCGACAAAATCCGGCATCCTTTTTTGATAAAAACACTTCAAAAGATAGGAATAAAAGGAAAATTCCTCAATATGATAAAAGGCATATATGAAAAACCCACAGCCAACATCATACTCAAAGGGGAAAGGTTGAAAGCTTTCCCTCTAAGATCGGGAACAAGACAAGGATGCCCACTGTCACCATTGTTATTCAATGTTGTACTAGAAGTTCTAGCTAGGGCAATTAGACAAGACAAAAAAATTAAAGGCATCCAAAGAGGAAAAGAGGAAGTAAAACTCTCACTGTTTGCATATGACATGATCCTGTACTTAGAAAATCCTGAAGTATCCACGACAAAGCTACTTGAACTAATAAATGAGTTCAACAAAGTGGCAGGATACAAGAGCAACATGCAAAAATCAGTAATGTTTTTGTACACTAGTACTGAACAACCTGGGGAGGAAATCAGGGGAAAAATACCATTTTCAATAGCAACAAAAAGACTCAAATACCTAGGAGTTAATTTAACCAAAGAAGTACAGGATCTATATGCAGAAAACTACAAAACAATGCTAAAAGAAATTTAAAAAGACCTAAACAAATGGAAAGACACTCCATGTTCATGGATTGGAAGAATAAATATCATGAAGATGTCAATCTTACCCAAACTGATTTATAGATTCAATGCAATACCAATCAAAATCCCAACAGCTTACTTTACAGAATTAGAGAAGGCAATTACCAAATTCATCTGGAAGGATAAGTGCACCAGAATAGCCAAAAGCATTCTTAAAAAAAGAGTGACGTGGGAGGAATTTCACTGCCTGACTTGAAACATATTACAAAGCTACAGTGGTCAAAACAGCATGGTACTGGCATAAAGATAGACACATCGATCAATGGAATAGAATTGAGAACCCAGAAATAAACTCTCACCTATACAGTCAACTGGTTTTTGACAAACCTACCAAGCCCATGCTAATGGAAAAAACAGTCTCTTCAACAAATGGTGTTGAGAGAACTGGATATCTATAACCAAAAGAATGAAAGAGGACCCCTATCTCACCCCCTATACAAGAATCAACTCAAAATGGATCAAAGATCTAAATATAAAAGCCAGGACCATAAAACTACTAGAAGAAAATGTAGGGAAACATCTTCAAGACCTTGTAGTAGGTGGTTTCTTGGACCTTACACCCAAAGCACGTGCAACAAAAGAAAAAGTAGATAAATGGGACCTCCTGAAAATTAAACACTTTTGCACCTCACAGGACTTTGTCAGAAGGGTGAAAAGGCAGATGACTCAATGGGAAAAAATATTTGGAAATCACATATCTGATAAGGGTTTAATATCCAGTATATATAAAGAGATGTTACAACTCAACAATAAAAAGACAAACAACCCAATTAAAAAATGGGCAAAAGACTTGAATAGACATTTCTCCAAGAAGAAATACAAATGGCAAAAAAACACATGAAGAAATGCTCAACATCACTCATGATTAGGGAAATGCAAATCAAAACTACAATGAGATATCATTTCACACCTATCAGAATGGCCACTATTAAAAAGACAGAGAACTACAAGTGCTGGAGAGGATGTGGAGAGATAGGAACACTTCTTCACTGTTGGTGGGAATACATAATGGTACAACCACTATGGAGGACTGTTTGGCAGTTCCTAAAGAAGTTGAATATAGACTTGCCATGTGACCCTGCAATACCACTACTGGGTATATACCCAGAAGAACTGAGAGCAGTGACACGAACAGACATCTGCACACCAATGTTCACAGCCACATTATTCATCATTGCCAAAAGTTGGAAACAACCCAGGTGTCCATCAACAGATGAATGGATAAACAAACTGTGGTCTAGTCACACGATGGAATACTATGCAGCTGTAAGAAGAAATGAAGTCATAAAGTATATGACAACATGGATGAACCTGGAGGATATTATGTTGAGCGAAGCAAGCCAGACACAAAAGGACAAATACTGTATGAATGCGTTACTATGAACCAAATATATTGTGTAATATATTGTTTGATTCAAAAAAAAAAAATTTACATGTATCCATTACATTTGAGAAATGTATATATTTATTCATCTTTGCTTACTTTAAAATTTTTAATTGTTTATATTTTCAATTATTTATGTACAAAGTAAAGTAAAAAAAAAGTTTTGCTGTTTATCCATAAATCAACTTTAACCAGGCACCCAGTATTTTTATTTGCTCAATCTGCCACGGATGCCTACCAAAACTCACCTGCAAAAACCCCTGGAGGCTTCCGAGTCTTTGATTCCCCCAGGACTTTCCACCTTTATGCCCTACAGACTTGAAGGAAACCGGGGAAGTGGGGGGTCCCGCTGCCCGAGGCTATTAGAGGCTGGGGAACTGCTTGGGGCATCCACAATTAGCCTCGGGAGTACATTTTCCCATAGAAAAAATGATCTCTAGGGCAGCCAACTCCCTGCTGCTACCCGCCCTAGGGTTCAGCCATATTCTGGGTTAAACAGGCTTTTGTGGACTGGCCTGGGGACCATCTGGCCATTGGTAACATTGTTTCCATGGGAAAAAAATGCTTCTCAAGTTCCAAACAACTGACTTACAAACAAACTTTTGGAACAAAACCAGTTGGTAAGTCGGGGAAGGCCTGTAGACTCTCCCAGAGTCATTCACATGCTGGTGACTTCCCTCCAGGATGTTAGCGACATGTGGACCTGCTTAGCATACTAAAGGGAGGCTGCCCGGTTTGCTAGAGAAACTTTAATAAGTAAACAGACAAGATTGACAGAGTCATAACAGACAAGCTGACCCCACCTTTGATTGGCTACGTAGGCCAGCATTTACATGGAATGATTTCCCTTAATCAAGCACAGGTCTTATCTGCACAGGCAGGCCACTTAGGCGACCAAGTGGGGGGTTATTAAGGAGATGGCAGGTATTCTGTATCTAAGTGTACATTTAGCATCCTCTCACAGGCACGAGCGTGCCAGGGGGAAGACGAGCTTGGTTTCTTCCCCCTCAGTTGTCTAATACTTTCAATGTTTCATTGGTTTGTTCACCTTGATGAAAACAGAGCAATTATGCTCTGTTCTTTGAAAGGCATAAGGAAAATTCTGCTTTCAGGAATAAAATGTTAATTCCAAAAAAGTACGTCAAGGCATTCTGAGAGGCGGTCTCCCATACTGCTGAAATTACATGCAGTACTGCAGCATTTGCATAACAAATGTGACACAATGGTTACTTAAGAGACTAAAACAGGAGGAATAAAATGTATAGAGATACCTCCTTTCTCATTAATTATTATTCGAAATGAAATGTAATGCCAGGAGCTACAGGGTGCCAGAAATAGAAGGAAATATATCATCATGTATTTAAAAACGCTTACAGAGTATAATAATAATTAAGAAATTATTACACGACTGATCTTTTAGTAGCAGTGTAGCCACCTGTTCACTCTGTTATTAATCACTAATTTTCTTCTTTAACACTGCACAGCAAAGATTATTAAAGGGAAGAATTTGAAAAATGGAGGTACTGAGAAATAATTTATATCATCTAGCAAAAGTATATTAAAATGCATCATTTTAATTAAGACTTTTACTAGTAGAGAAAGTCATATTTTAGGTCTGGTTTATAGCAACATATAATTTGACTTAAAAGAATAGCAATGCATATTAGTAATTATTATTGTTGATCTTATTAATTGGCTCTAAAATTAGCTGTAAGCGATTTTTTTTCCCTCCTTTGGGCAGCAATCACTATTGTAAAAGTGTGTTTACTGGGTAGTTCAGAAGGATGCATTCAGTCAGCACTGTAAGTGAGGAGAAAGCACTGAAATTTCTTAGATTAGGAGGGTGGGGTAGGGCTCTGCCTATGCCTAAAAGCTTGACCCCCAAGTCACAATCAGCTGAGTGCTGGCACCTGTCCAGGAAACGGGTGCTTGGCCCACATGGCTACCGTGGAGAAATTGGGTCCTCAAACAGAATGGAGGACACGCTTTTGAAAAGAATGTGTGAGGATAGAAGCAAACATCTGACTAAGGATGCTGGGAAGGAAAGTGGGAGCTGGAGTCGGACAGACTGCTGGTCCAGTTCTGACAGGGGCATTTCTTTAATCATGTGACCCCGGTCAAGTCACTTAATCTCCCCAAGCCTCAATTACTATTTTAATTTGCAGTATCTTTCCAAGCTTTAATGAAACTTTCTCAAAAGTCTTGGTTATTGTTATAGAAATTGATGAATTTGGAAACTGCTCATAACAAATAAAAGCAAATAAGATCATTTATGATGGCAATTATCACATAAACACTAAATAATTTAATGGGTTGAATTTTGAGAACTCTAGCTGTCATTGCTTATTTGAAAATTGATTTTTTATCTTATTTTTAAAGTTAACACAAAGTAGAATTGACTTTTGGGGGGAGTGTACAGTTCCATGAATTTTTAAACATGCACAGATTCCTGTAACCACCACCACAAACAGGATACAAGACAGTTCCAACAACCTATGAAACTACCTTTATAGTCACACCCTACCCCTACCCCTACCCCTCACTATAGTTTTGTTTTTTGGAGAAAGCCACATAAATGGAATCATACTGTGTGTAAGAGCTAATAAACGAATTCAGCAAAGTGCCGGGGCACAAATCAACACACAAAAGTCAGTATTCTTTCCATACACTAGTAATGAGCAAGCTGAGGAGGAAATCAAGAAAAAATTCCATTTACAATAAGAACTAAAAGAATCGAATACCTAGGAGTAAATTTAACCAAGGATGTAAAGGTCTGGTACACAGAAAACTACAAAACATTGCTAAACGAAATCAAAGAAGACCTAAATAAATGGATAGGCATTCCATGTTCATGGGTTGGAAAATGAAATTTCATTAAGATGCCAATTCTACCCAAATGATTGACAGAGCCAACACAATCTTAAGCAAAATTCCAACAGCCTACTTTGAGGAAGTGATAAAACCAATCATCAAATTTATTTGGATGAAGAGCCAAAAACATCTTGAAAAAGAAGAACAAAGGTGGACGACTCACACTTCCTGACGTGAAAGCTTATTACAAAGCTACAATGGTCAAAACAGCATGGTACTGGCACAATGACAGATATATCGAGGAATAGAATTGAATTGAGAGTTCAAAAATGGACTCACACCTATGGCCAATTGATTTTTGACAAGGATGCTATCTGGGAAAGAATAGTCTCTTCAACAAATGATGCTGGGAGAACTGGATATCCATAAGCAAAAGAATGAAAGACGACCCATATCTCACACCATATGCCAAAATTAACACAAAATGGATCGAAGACCTAAATGTAAGAAACAGGACTATAAAATGCTTAAAAGAAAACATAGGGAAGCATCTTCGGGATGTGGTGTAAGACAATGTTTTCTTAGACTTTATATCCAAAGCACAAGCAACAAAAGAAAAAATAAATAAATGGGATCTCATCAAATTTTAAAATGTTCATGCCTCAAAGGACTGTATCATGAAAGTGAAAAAACAACCTATTCAATGGGAGAAAATATTTGGAAACTGCATATCCAATAAGGGTTCAATATCCAGAATGTAAAAAGAAATCATATAATTCAACAATAAAAAGACAAACAACCCAATTAGAAAATGGGCAAAAGATTTGAATAGACATTTCTCCAAAGAAGATATACAACTGGTTAAAAAGCAAATGAAAAGATGCTCAACATATTAGCTAATAGGGAAACACAGATCAAAACCACAATGATTTATCATTTCACATCCACTACAATGTCTACTATTTTTTTAAAAAAACAGAAAATTACAAGTGTTGGAGAGGATGTGCTGAAAAAGGAACACTCATTCATTGCTGGTGGGAATGTATAATGGTGCAGTCACTGTGGAAGATAGTTTGGCACTTCCTCAGGAAGCTAAGTATAGAATTACCGTATGGCCCAGCAATCTTGCTGCTGGGTATATACCCAGAAGAATTGAAAGCAGGGGCTCAGATATTTGCACATGGCATTATTCACAATCACCCAAAGATGGGAGCGACCCAGTTGTCCATCAATCAATGACTGGATAAACAAAATGTGGTATAAACATACAATGGAACATTATTCAGCTATAAAAAGGAATGAAGTCCTGATGCATACAACATAGATGAACCTTGAGGACATTATGCTGAGTGAAATATGCCAGACACAAAAGCACAAATAGTGTGTGATCTCACTGATGTGAACTAATTATATAATAAGCAAACTCACAGAGGTAGAATCTAGAATACAGGTTACCAGGGAATAGATTGGGGGTAGAGGATAGAGAGCAGATGCTTAATTTGTGCAGAATTTCTATTTAGGTTGATTGTAAATGTTTGGAAATGGACAGTGGCGATGGTAGCACATTATTGCGAGTGTAAATAATAGTGCCGAGTTATGTATGTGAATTTGGTTGAAAGGGGAATTTGGGGGTTGTGTATTTTACTAGCTTGAATGTTAGAAGATAACACATGGAACTATATAACAAAGTGAAACCTGTTGTGGACAATGGACTGGCGTTCACAGTACCAGCATAAGAATGTTCTTTCATGAATTATAATAAATGTATGACACTAATACAAAGTGTTATATGGGAAAAAGTGGTATATGAGAAAAATTGCAACTAATGTAAACTGTGGGCTAGAGTTAATAATACTATTTTAATATTCATTCATCATTTGTAACAAAGGTACCACACTAAAGCAAAGAGTCAGCAACAGGGGGGGGTATATGGGAATGTTGTATTTTTTACATGACTTTTCTGTAAATTAGAACTTCTCTAATTTAAAATAATGATAATAAAAAACCATCATGCTAAGTGAAAGAAACCAGACACAAAGTCCTACATATTGTGTGATTCCATTTATATAAAATGTAAATATAAATAAGTCTATAGATATAGAAATAGATTTGTGGTTATGTAGGGCTGGGGAAGGATAGAGGGATTGAGAGGTGACTGCTAAGGGCTGTGGGGTTTTCCTTTCTGAGAGTTATGAACAAGTTCTAAGATTGATTGTGGTGATGAACGCACAACTTTGTGATTATACTGAGAATCACTGATTGTACACGTTGGATGGATGGTATGGCATGTGAATACATCACAATAAAACTGCTTTACTAAAAAAAAAAGACTAAAGGACTAACCATAGGCTAAGGTAGAGAGAGGGATTTCAGACAATTTAGCTAATTTGTTTTAACATAGTGTGTGTTTGTTTGTTTGTTATTTTCCTGATGACTGAGGCTGGTAGAGGCAGTGAAGCTTTTGGTTGATGGATAAGACCCTGCAACGTTCTGTGATTAAAGTTCCAGTAAAATGGGTGTCTCTATTGCTTGAGAGAATAGCAAGAAATTCCCCAGCTGGGGAAAACAAAGTCTAATCGCTTTTTCGCTACTGTGAGGACAGCAGCCTTGCAATAAGGAAAAGCTTTTATGCATCTAGAAACTAGACATATGATAACAAGGACGTATTTATAACCCTTAGAAAACGGTAGCAATACAAGGTCCATCTGAAGACACTGAAAGGCCCCTGTTAGTCGAGTTATATGATCCTGACCCCCCTTTACAGTTTTACCAGGGTTATGAAATCGACAGGTGAAGGATGATTTGTACACTTGCCTTCCTTCTTATTCAGTCTCTTTTTTTCTTGTTGAAGATGAATCTCTGACCTGTAGTTGATTGCAATCACTTTTAGGGAAGCCTTAGAGTAAAAAACAATGCGACAAGGAAATTTGGTTGTTTCTGTGGCATGCAACATTTTTTTAAGAAAAACAACTTATGACAGACAATAATATATTGTCGTTTAATACCATTGATACATCTCTAGGAATTTATATGATTTTGGAAATATTTATATTAATAACATTTTATCTATACAGATTTAACCATTAGAAGAATAGAAAATCCCTTCTAATCTGACAACACTTATCAGGCAGCTCAAGCATATTAAATAAACCTAACTATTTTTAGTATCTCTCTTTTTACAAGGTAAAAGAACAAAATCCTTTGTGATTTTTCTGGAGAAACTCTGGAAAATCCCAAACACAATTTGAGATCACGAAGCCATAATTTAGAGTGGAATTGTGGAACAATAGTGGAGTAGGAAGCTCCAGGAATCATCCCCTCCACCAAAACAAGTATTAAGCAGGCAGGAGCTGTCTGAATCAACTATTTTGAAACTCCGGAGTCTAGTAGAAACTGTGCAGCATCCAGGGAAGAGTAAGGGGAAGAGTCTGGTAAATTATGAGAAATACCAGTAAATTGCTTTCTCCACATAGTGCTTACCGCCACACTGCCCCCACTCTCGTGGAAGGCAGCAGTCAGTTCTGCCCCCGGTGTAGCTGGTGCCAGAGAGGGACATAAAAACCCCCTTCCCCAAGATCCAGGGTGGAAGGGTGCAAGCCCATCACTGATCACTGTTTTTGATTATCAACTTCAGATTGCTGGGGGTCCTGCTTTGAGGACAACCGTTGTTCCAACCCACCCCAGACAAATGCAGCAGAGGAGACATAAAGAAGGTACACTTCCTCAGAGCTGCAGAGGACAGCTGAAGGGCTTCAGTGGCTGGGAAGGTGCCAAGTGAAGAAAGTTTAGTTTGGGGAAGCCATTGCAAAAGCTCCTAGCACACTTCCAGGCCCCTTCCTGATATCCTCCCTAGGGCAGTTTGGAGCTGGTGGTACTCCTTTTTTGGGTCCCTGGACCTGTACCGGCTGGGAAAGAAGAACCTGAGAAACTCCTCTCTGTTGTGTCCCCTACCATACCAGAAGTTGCCCTCCAGGCAAAAGCAACTTGAGGCAATGAAAGCAGTATAAGAAACAATTAAGGTGGATGCCCCGGGGCAAAGACTTACCTGCTCTAAGTCCTGCAGTGGAACACCTGGGAGAGGGAGAAGGTCTGTTTCCTGGGAAGTAGGGGTGGTGGGCATTCAAGCTCTTGTAAACAGGGGAACTCCTAAGGCCACTGGCAAGCACAAGCCCAGGACAAGACAGAGGCACAGAAAAGACAGGAGGACCCTGTACTTTGCTTTTGCCTTGGGCTGACCTTCCTGATAGAAGGCTGAACTCTGATGGAGGGCAATACAAAGACAATTTGCAAAGACGGTGAAAGGTATTTTTTTAGTTAGGTTTGCTTGGTTTTGTCAGTTCCTGACACTCAAAAAAGTCTCTGTCATATCGCCAGCTGGTTACAAACTGAAGAAACAGACATCTCAGGGAATAAATCCCAGACTTAACATTTTAAAATATTAAAATCTACAGTGTGCAACAAAAGATTACAAGACAAACAAAGAAACAAGAAATGATGGCATATCCAAAGGAAGAGGATAAAAATCCAGAAAATGTAAACAAAGAAGACCAGACTGTGGACATACAAGACAGAGCCTTTAAAAAAATGATCTTCAATATTCTCAAGGAGATGAAGGAAAATACAGAGAAAGATTTAAGGGATATCAGGAAAACAATGAATGAACAATATGAGAATCTTAATAAAGAGATAGAAATTTTAAAAGGGAACCAAACCAAACTACTGGAGTTGAGGAACACAGTAGCTGAAATGAAAAATTTCCAGGTTTTCAACTGCAGACAGAAGAAATAATGAGCGAACTCAAAGACAAGACAATTGAAATGAGTCAGGCTGAGGAGCAGAAAGAAAACAGAATTCTAAAAGCAAAAATAGCCAAAGAGACCTCTGGAACACCATCAACTATACCAATATACATATTATGGAAATCCCAGAAGGAGAAGAAAGAGAGAAAGGGGCAGAAGACATAGTAAAAGAAATAGTGAAAGTAAACTTCCCAAACTTAGCAAAAAACACGGATATCACATCCATGAAACCCAGAAAGAACACCAAACAGGGTAAACCTGAATAAAAATATGCCCATTATATATTGATCAAACTGTTTAAGTCAAAGTACAAGGAGAGAGTTCTGAAAGCTGCAAGAGAAAAGTAATGTTATGTACAAGGGAATCTCAATTAGATTAAGAGCCAATATCTCATCAGAAATGGTGGAGAAAAGAAGGCAGTAGGTTCAAATATTTAAAACTGCTGAAAGAAAACAATTGCTAGCCAAGAAGCTTACATCCAGTGAGACTTTCTTTCTTTTACAACCTTATATTAAGAGGAGACCAATAATCCAAGATAATTTTGTCATTTTAACAAAAAGAAACCAAAGTTTAATTTTGTATGAATACATTATTTGATATAGATATTCTTAAAACTTGTATAAGCCTATCAAATCATAGCCAACTTTGACCATGACAAATACAATGTGTTTCTGGGATCTTGCTACACTTTCCATATTCATTAGGTTTTGTCTTACTCTTTCCACCTCAGTCTGGAACAGGCATTCTACTTTAGGACAAGTTTATTTTTGGTCCTCATTAAAAACACATTTTATAAACCTTATATATTTAAGTTACCAAAAAGATCTTGGAAATTGTCTTTAGGCTGACATATAAAACACAGTTAGTTTTGAAATAGTTTGTCAGAATAACTGAATCTGGTTAGCCATAAATTTACATTTTTCATCATTGTAAGTATCTAGTAGATATAATGCTAGCTTATTTGGTCAGTAAACCTGTATAGATTTAGGAAGAACATATGCAAGTAAAATACTTGTGTTGTCTTTAACATTTGATAACTCAGAAGACTTTGGGGGTACTTAATTTATATAAGCATTTATTTATTTATGCCAATTTTAACTAAAAGAGCTGGCTTTCTGTTCTTGTTCCATTTTTATATATTTATTATAACTGAGGTCTTGGCAGGTGGGGCAAGTTGAGGTTACCTGTTCTATAGGAGGGTGTATTAGCCAGCCAAAGGGGTGCTGATGCAAAATACCAGAAATCGGTTGGCTTTTATAAAGGGTATTTATTTGGGGTAGAAGCTTACAGTAACAAGGCCCTAAAGAGTTCAACTCAAGGTACCATAAAGAGGTACTTCCTCACCCAAAATCTGTTGCCACATGTTGAAGCAAGATGGCGGACAATGTCTGCGAAGTTCAGCCTTCCTCTTCCCTCTTAAGGTTCCATGGGTTCAGCTTCTTCTGATCTCAGCTGTAGGCTGGCCTAAGGCTCGCCTCTCTTCCCGGGGCCTCTGCTGTGTCTAATGAGCTGTCTCTCTTCCTCTGCTGTGTCTTTTTCTGTGCGAGTGTCCACCCACCAAGGGGGTGGGGATTCAACACCCTACTGACATGACCAAATCAAAGCCCTAATCTTAATTCAATCAAGTAAATGTAACCTTTGAATTTAATACAATCAAAGAGTGTCACAGCCAGAGGAACTGACCAGTTTACAAACATAATCCATATCTCTTTTTGGAATTCATAAATAATATCAAACTGCCACAGAGGACTAAAGCTTCCTCTCCAATATGTGTGGAGGAGACTTTTAAAGATTTTCTTTGCCCTGATATAAAACCGTACAGGTGTTTTGCCTTATTTTTCAGGCTTTCTTTGACCCTCATATTTATTGTGGAAAGAAGGATTCTGTAGTTCCCTTTCTGAGTCAGTCCTATCAGCTTTTGCCATTCAGGATTTAGCTTCTGAGGTTCTGACCAATGTGTGTACCAACTGATAAACGTCAGGTAACACTGGCTCATCTGCACCCAAAGGAATCCCACATTTTTCTATGGATATTTGCTAGTCTTGTTTGGTTCTAGGGAAATCTTTTGTGATAGCTCATTCTGCTCAAGTCCAGGGTTTAAATTCTGTAGTTACCTATATACTTGTCTCATGGGAGGGATTGAACTTTAGAGGCAACTGGCATTTGGGAGTTTCAGGAGAGTTATTATGAAAAGGTGAAGCGAAGGGAGGAGTTGACAGAGGTACAGAAGCAGAAAACTCAGGATAAGGATGAGGGAGAGCTAGATACAGGGAAGCAACTGTAGTACAAAAAGAGGAGATTTACTAGGGAAACAAGTCTAGTTTGTTAGAACTTAAATTGGTCAAAATGCTCATTAGCTTTGGCCAAAGAATATTTTAGTGAATCAATTTTTTTTATTTAGAATTTTGTTTAGAGCCCTTTGTGTATCAATCAAAAATGCTGCCTGTTGGGCCCAAGTTCCTTTCTTTTCTAAGGCACCTGTATTAGTCAGCCAAAGGGGTGCTAATGTGAAATACCAAAAATGGGTTGGTCTTTATAAAGGGTATTTATTTGGGTAGAATTCCACAGATAACAGGCCATAAAGTGTTAAGTTTCTTCTCTCACCAAAGCCCATTGCCACGTGTTGGGGCAAGACAGCTGCTGACGTTTGCCAGGGTTCAGACTTCTTGGGTTCCTCTCTTCCTGGGGCTGCATTTCTCTCTGGGCTTAGCTCTTCTGGTTCCTCCACAAGATCAGCTGTAGACTATCAGGCTCACTTCTCTTCTCCTGGTGCCTTCTTTCCAACATCAAAACTCCAACATCAAAACTGCTTCTCAAAAACTCCCTTCTCTGTCCTTTGCCTTGCCTTTTATATTCGATTCCCCACCCACCAAGGGGTGGAGCTCAACGCCCTACTGATGTGGCCCAGTCAACGCCCTAATCATAACTTAATCATGCTCAGATTAACAGATCAGTTTACAAGCATGATCTAATTATATTTTTGGAATTCATAATTACATCAAATTGCCAGATGACTATAGCACCTGTCAACTGAACAATTTTGTTCATAATAAAATTCCCCAAAGTGGTCACTACAAAAGACAAATTGTCCTTCATCAGATCCACCATGAACAGAAAAGCCACAGGTAGCAGGTCAGTAGTGTGCATGCATAGAAGAAGCAGGAGTTCAGAGTGGAGGAGAGGGAAATTTAGAGTAAGAAGAGCCCATGATGCTGCAATCAGACAAAATGTCTTGGGGCTCCTGAGCCTTTCAACTCAGCCACTTGGAAACCATCCTGAACACCATGGAATCTCCCGGAGAGTCAAAGAACTGGAAAGGCATCTAGACCAAACCAGTAGCAGCTCTATGGGCAGAAAGTTTTACGAATGGGAGTTGAAACTAGAGTGAGAGGACTGGCAAACCACCTGCTACGCAATGCTGGTTGGGAGTCAGCTTGTTGGGCCTCACCGATTCCCAAGGCCCACGCCTCTGAGAGAGACAGTCAGAAAGAAAATTGGAGAAGGGGGGAACAGGAGTGACAGAAATGAAACTACATGGAAGGTCTGACAGTCGAACCAAAGCCAAAGAACTGAAATTTTTAAAAACCTGAAGCCAAAGATACCTAAACCAAAGTCCTGAACAAAAGAGTCCTGAACTCAGTGGAAGCTGCAGATTTCAGATATTCGAAGAGCTTATATCGGAGATGTGGAGTTGGTTCAGTTGAGCAGTAGACACAAGAGGTCTGTTATTGGAACCTCACTTGGTTGCTCGTCAGAACCCGCAGCCCTGGGAGGGCACGTCTCTGTATCTTGGTGGAACCTCCAAACTTGCCAAAAGACAAATTGGAGTTGACTTGCAGTTTACAGCGTTCTATTCAGGACACCAGGATTGCTGCAGCAAGGGAATTGCCTACAAAAGCAAAAGCAGCTTCGAGGCTGGGGTGTTGGTGGGAAGCTCTATAAACAGAAAGAAGGAAGTTGGCTGGATTTTGTTGATTGGAGCAGGGCTCTGTCAGTCTTATAGGGGAGGGTTAATTGTAAGCCAGCTTTATTTTTAATTGGGTTAGGTGGGTTTTACTAGGAGCTTAACTGGCTTTTTGGGGTTGAGCATCCTGGTAGTTACTTTCCAGAGAAGATGTTTGTCACATAATTCTTTACTAGTTCATGGAATTTAACTTTTGTGTTGATTCTGAGAAAATCCAAGAGCTATTTTTTTTATTATATTTATCACATCTTTGTCAAAAACTCAATTGGCTATACTTGCATTGATCTATTTCTGGACTCTATTCTATGCTATTGATCTATGTATCTATCCATTTGCCAATACCACACCACTGTGACAATTGTATCTTTATAGCAACTTTTAAAATTGCATAGTGTTGGCCTTCCAATTTAATTCTTCTTTTTCAAAATTGCTTTGGCTAGTCTAGTTTCTTTGCCTTTCCATATAAATTTTAAAATCAGCTTGTGCATATACATAAAAAATCTTTCTGGAATTTTGATTGGAATTGCATTAAATCTGTAGTTCTATTTGGGGAGCATTGACATCTTTACTATACTGAGTCTTCGAATCCAGGTAAATGGTATACCTCTCTAATTGTTGAGGTTTCCTTTGATTTTTCTCCATCAAATTTTTATAGTCTCAGCACACAGATTTTGTGTATGTTTTATCAGGTTTATACCTAAATATTTCTTTTTTGAAGGTAATATAGATATAAATTTTATACATTTAAAAAATTTTGGTGTCCAGTTTTCATTGCTAGCCTTGCTTGTTGATTTTGTGTCTTGCAACCTTGCTGAACTCACTTATTAGTTCTTGGAAGTTTATTTATTGTTTTTGGTAGATTCCTTGGGATTTTCTACATAAAGAATCCTGCCATCTGAAAAGAGGGACAGTTTTCTATCTTCCTTTTCAGTTATCCTTTTTGACAGTCTGGCTAGAGGTTTATAAATTTTGTTGATCTTTTGGTTTCATTGATTCTTTTCTATTGTTTGTTTTCTATTTTAATGATTTTTGCTCTTTACTATTTCTTTCCTTCTGCTTGCTTTGCATTTATTTTGCTCTTATTTTCCTAGTTTCTTTTTATCTAAACAAATCAATTTTATTGATATGTATTAATAAAGCATACAATTCATCCAAAGTGTACAATCAATGGTAATTGGTATAATCTAATAGTTGTGCAATCATCACTTCAATCATTATTAGAGCATTTTCATTATTTCAATAATAATAATAGTAAACAAAAAGCCAGACAAACAAACAAGAAAATTCCTCACCTCTCAATCTCTCTGTGCTTCCCCACTGTACATAGCTGCTGTTTCTGGCTATTCTATCCAAAGCGTATAATCAGTGGCTTTTAGTATAATCACAGTGTTGTACATTCATCATCTCAAAAAGTTTAGAACAATTTCATTACTCCAAAAAGAAAGTGGAATCTTAGATTATTGATTCAAGACCTTTCTTCTTTTCTAATGAAAACATTAAATGCTGTAAATTTCCCCCTAATCACTGCATTAGCTCCATTTCACAAATTTTGATATGTTGCATTTTTATTTGTTCAATTCAAATATTTTAGAATTTTCCTCAATATTTTTTCTTTAATTTATTGATAGTTTAGAAGCGTGTTCTTTAATTTCCAAGTGTTTGGATTTTCCAGTTGTCTTCCTGTTATTACTTATAGTATAGTACTATTGTGATCCAAGAACATACTGTGTATGATTTCAATTCTTTTAACTTTGTTGTAGTTTGTTTTATGGCCCAGGATATGGCCTCTTTTGGTGAATGTTCCATGTGCGCTTGAAAAGAATTTGCATTCTGCTGTTGTTGACTGGAGTAGTCCATAAATGTCAATTAGTTGCTCCTGTTTACTTACGATGCTCAGTTCTTTTATATCCTTGATAATTTTCTGTCTAGTAGTTCTGTTGACTACTGAGAGGAGTATTGAAGTTTCCAATTATAACTTTGCATTTATCTATTTCTCCTTTCAGTTCTGTCAGTCTTCTGCTTCAAATATTATGAAGCCCTGTTGTTGGTGCATACTTATTTAGGATTGTTATCTCTTCTTGGTGAATTGACACTTTTACCATTACAGAATGTCTTTTTTATCCCTGATACTTGTCCTTGTACTAACTTCTAATTTATGTGGTTAATATAGCCTTTCCAGTTTGCTTTTGGCTAATGATTGATAGTACATATTTTCCCTTTTTAAAAACTTTTAATTTATCTATTCCATTATATTTGAAGTGACTTTTTTGTATACAGCTTATAGTTAGTTGGTTGCTGTGGGGCTTTTTAAAAATCCACTGTGATAATCTGTCTTTGTATTGGTGTGTTTAGACCATTTACATTTAATGTAAACATTGATATGTTTGAATTTAGTTTTATCACTTTATTCTTTGTTTTATGTTTGTTTCCTCTATTTTTCCTCCCTATGTTTCTACTTTTCTGCCTTATTTTTAGTGTTGCTTGAATATTAGTATTGCATTTTAATTCATGCAAGTTTTCTCTATCATATCCCCAGTGAGTGAAGAACTTCCTTTAGAAAATCCTTTAATACTGGCCAGAAATTGTCTTATTTTTCCTTTATCTGAGAATGTCATTATTTTACCTTCCTTCCTGAAGGATATTTCCACTGGGTATAGAATTCTGTTCTTTTAGGACTTTAAAAAATGTTGTGCATCTTCTTTCCGGTCTACATGGTTTCTGATGAGTGTCAAGCATTCTTTGAACCATAGTAGAATGGCAGTTGCTAGGTTGGCTTTTCACACTTCCATTCAGCTGTTAAGGAGACAAGTCCAAATGGAGTTTGCCAATTTATTACTTACAAAAGTCGCATAAGCAAGATTGGAAAGGTGTCAGCAACCCACATCCCTAGTCCCACAAAATGATGCTGAATCAGAGGGGCCAGATGATTGCCGACATGTTGTGGAAGAGCTAATTATAGACTGCAGCCAGTGGTTTTTTAGCCTGCAATTGTGCCCCAAAGGGAAGAGGCAAGGTCGACAGTGATATACTTCACCAGGATTGGACAGGTAGATGACAAACATGGCAGCCTCCTGCCAGGGAGGGAAGTGAGAAATGGCCTTTTGATAGTTTTTCATATGACTACCTATCTTGCCATGTTTTTGGAGGAGCACAGGATGTTCCACCAAGGTTCATGTCAGATTATGGTTTAGTCTTGCCCATGTAGCCTATGTGGATATGTTCAATGTACCCAGAGTGTCATGGTGGAATTGTTCCAATGCAATGAGATATTTACCATCATTCAAATAATTTTTCTCCTCTAGGTAATGCATTGTTTCTCTGGCTGCATTCAAGATATTTTATTTGTCTTTAGTTTCCAGAAGTTTGATGGTGATGTGTCTGGACATTTATGTCATTGGATTTAACCTGTTTTGGCTTCATTGAGATCTTGGGTCTGTAGGTTTATGTCTTTCATCAAATTTGAGAATTTTTCAGTCATTATTCCTTCAAATGTTTTCTGCACCACATTCTTTATCTTTCCTTCCTGGAATTCCTATGACCACAGCCCCTCTAATTGGAGAGGATGGCTTTCCTTTCTCGGAGATTTTAGGCACTGAGGACCTACTGCCCATTGCTATTATTGCCACCACCACCAACACGATGGATTGCCTAGGGGCTGGGGTGCAAGAGAATGAGGAAAAGGAAAAAAAAAAAAAAACAGGAAAATGGGGGATTTCTCCTACTCTCTACGAGTGTCAGAAGACTGCTTTCCTGCTTCTTGAGCCAGAATTAGAAAGTATCTCCTGGAGCCTTCTCTGTCCATGCTCCATTGCCCACTTCTGTGTTTTTGACTGCTTTGTATCCAGGGCTGGGAAAACTGAAGGAAAAATGAGAAACTCACCACAAATTTAGTGGTACTCCAAGTTCTTGTCTTCCTCTTCATTTTGCCTGCTACTCTTTACTTGTCAAAGTCCTCAAGTAGCTGTTTCATATTCTGTTTTCATTGTATAGCTGCATTCAGTATGAGAGACAGGGTGGAGGTTGGTTACTCCATCTAACCTGAAACCAGGACTCCCTCAGCTTAAATTTTACTCCCTGAGAACTGAAACCATCCGCAACTCCACAACTTAATTGAATTAAGAATATAATCTTACTGTTCCAGGAAAATCTTATCCAGGAAGATGAAATTGTACATAACTTTACTGTTTGTTTCTGGAACCTCCTGAAAATCCATTTGTTTGAATAAAAGACCACTCAAATAACCCTCATCAAGGTAACAGCTCCTTCTCAAAACAACTTGTCATTCAATAGGCTTTTTACTCTTGATTGTTACTCTTCAAGGCTTGCTTCAAAATCCTCACCTCACTGTGTCCACCAATTCCAAACCATTAATATCACAACCTATGTCTAATCATAATCATGCCCCAGAATTGAATGACCCATTCTAAATCAGACCTCTGAAACTTCTGAAATCTTACTCTTGGCCTCACCTTTCCTAGACATTACTAAACCTCTGTCAAACTATTAGTGTCCCTTACTGCATTAACCAAGGAACTTGGTTTTGTGTGATCAACAGATTATGGCGGTTTCTTTGGAGGTTGGCATTGGATAGCGCTTATCCCAAAATAGTCTTGGAAGAGCAAAGTAATAGTTGAAAAACTTTACCAATACTTTCTACCTTCACAAAAATAAGGACAGTACACTAAATAAGGAAACTCTCAAAAAGAGTTTATATAGCACAAATGAGAGCCATAAGAACTGTCTAATTCATTTACACATAACCAATGTTTGGGACTCATTAAAAATTTGCCTAGATCTCACCCTCCCAGCATTGCCAATGAGAAGTTTCTGTAGTTGTTCTACTTTGTTGTACATGCTATGGATAAGAAGAAAATGTTGTTTTTCTATGTCTTGTTTTCCATTCATATACTTTCCTATATTAGAACCATGTGATTAACTCCCACCTCTTTGGTCTCTTCTAAGCTCCCAGACATCTACTTCAAGGCACATTTTAGTTAACCATTCTTCTTTGTTTCTACATCTGCAAAACTGTCACCTAGTTTTGAGAGTTCCAAAAAACAATTACTGGAAGCTTGGATTGTAAATGGCACACACTAGTGTATTAATATAGGTATATGTGTAATTAAATATGTTTGCAGTAAAGCAGGGGTTCTTAACCATTTTTGTTCCATGGACCCCTTTGCCAGCCAGGTGGAATGAATACTACTGTAATTGTTTTATTGCATACATTCATAAGTAAAGGAAATGCTAGATTTCAGTTAGAGGTCAGAGAAAATAAAGATAATAAGTTGATTTTTTTCAATTCAAGCTCACAGACCTCCTGAAATCTTTCCACGGACCCCCATGGACCCTTGGTTAAGAGCCCTTGCACTAAAGGAAGAAAAATAACCCACTCGACCTTATTGCCACTGATTTACAGCTGATTTTACTTGTCTTTCTTCTCATTTTGTCTAATTTCTCAAAGATTCTTTTTTCCCCTTTTTTATTTTAAGGAGGGTTGACACCAGTGTTTTTAAAATTATCATGTAAATGTCATGTTAGGCATGGTGAAATCAAGATACAGGCCATTGTGATTTTTCAATTTGCATCTTCAAAATTGTGCATTGCATATTAGAAAGGTTTGGTATAGTTTTAACTACCATTTTACAGAGTTTCCTTCTACTTCCCAGCTTCTTTTCACTCTCCAACTCCTACTCGACCATCCACTCACCTCTCCATTCTATTTTCCACCTCAGGTCCCTCCTTCTCTAATTACCCCTATCAGGAATAATCCACATATACTCACATTGAGATGGGTTTCTGGTAAAGTATACAGAGTAAAGCTATGTACACTAGAATTTTGCTTGAGGAGAACTGGAGTGGGGAAAGGATTTGTGTCATTCCAATTTTCCTTTGGGGACTTTATCTCTGTTCTCAGAGTTTCTTAGTAAACACTCCAGTGTGATGTTCCCATTTCCCTGTTTGCAAAGCACTTTGATATACATTTGATCCTCACAAGGATCCCTTGAGACAGGGAGGATCATTACCCCTCTGAACAGATTAGGAAACTGAGGGTCAGCCAAGAAAGGGTGTGTTATGAGCCATTGATAAGCCAGGCAGCTTTCCTTTGGCTATTTTTAAAATTTACTCATTCCTGACTTCATTTGACAAGTATCTTCTGCATGTTAAGGATGTTCCAGGATCTCCACTTGGTGCTGGACCCTGCTTCTGCGTTGCTCCCAGTCTCCTGAAGCAGACAGGTGAGATACCTGCCTTTAGAATTTGGGTAACAAAACTCTAACTCACCTTTTGTTTGCAGATCAAACCCAGGCAAATTTCAGCCCAAGTTGAATTAGAAATTAATGAAAGCAAGTAGAAAGAACACTGCATCAGGTCTTGGGAGACATTGGGTACCAATCCTGACTTGGGTTTTAATTCCAAGTATGACCTTAGACAATTCCCTTCCCCTCTCTAGGCCTCAGTGTCTCCACCTATAAACGGAGGAGTTAGACTAGGAATACTGATGTCTCTAAGAACCCGGCCTTAAGGACTCATATTAATTGACTCTTACTAACTGTTCAGAGATACACTAGTTCAGCGACACTTAATGGGGAAAGAGGCGTCCATTTCCCAAGGTGAGGGTGGGGTTGGAACTTCTGAGTGGGTGACCTTTGAAAAAGCACTTTTAATATTATGATTTTTATATTTTCATAAAGGGCAAAGAATCGGTGGTTTTTGTGTTGCTCACTTAATGTAGTTTTTTGGACTGGTGAGAACAGAGAACATAAATGCAATTTGATAGCTGATAGCAGCATATTTGTTGACCTAAGGGGTGTACATGGGTTTTACACGTAGAGGATGCTCAGCTTGACTTGCAGGAGTGGCAGGCAGGACTGGCTCGCTGCCCCTCTGTTGTCCCTTTGCACTAGGGAGCTCCTTGGTGGATTGCAGTCTGGGTGTCACACCCCTTCTCACTCTCTCCTTGCTGCAGTGGCTCCCGCTCCCTGATTGAATTACTGCCTGCCATTTACCTTGTTTCGCTGTCTTTCTTAGAGACAATTTCATTTTGATTTTGATATCCATATTGTGCTTTTTCCTTTTTAGTCCCCCAAATTTTTGCTTTCAGCCAGTATGCCCTTGCTGCCCAGTCCTCTCTTTAGTTCCCTTCTCGTTTCATTTCACTCATCAGTTTACATGTCCCACACTCTCACCATTCTTTATTTCTGTCTGGCCACTTATCACTTTGGTTTACACCTCTCTCTCTCCACAGCTTTTGTCTATCTAGCATTTATCCATCCATTTCTTTCTATCATATTCCTGCAGATTGCTAGACTTGAAGCATTGATTTTCCCCTTTTTGCCTGAGAAAATAGTTACTAGCTAAATGATTGTGCTTTTCCAGCCTCCCCTACTGGAAGCCCACAAATTATCATTGATCAAGGACTTTCATTAGGTGCATCATTAAGCAAACACTATTCTTTCACACACCCCAAATCTGTCTTGCCTAGAAGAAGGGGGCAGGGGAGAAGGCCCGGGCAATTCTGTTGCTAAGTCCTTCATCTCGATGGGGCCGGCTCTTGTCTCCACATGAGCACTGAACTGGCAGTGACATAAATCAATTTTTTACGGATTAACACAAGCTTCCGTGCAGAAGACAGGCAGGGCTCCTAGCGACTCGCATCTGAAGAATGCTCCCGATTTCTTTTCTTTCTTTCTTTCTTTTTTTTTTTTTTTTTTTTTTTTTTTTCTTTTTAGCCCCTTTTAAAACAAAATAAAGCCTGAAACTTGGAGTTGAAAGTCTCTAAATATTGGCAAAGCTCTGTTGAACAGAGTAACTTGCCACGCATTGCTGAACTCTCCCTGTTCCCAGAAATGCCCCACTAGCCACCTTCCAAACCTCAGGCTCTGTGGCACCCCTTTGGAAAGACATTGTTTCTATTTCAACTGCTAAATGTAGACACTGCCTCCTCATTTACGCCTTGGAGGCCCAACATAAAGGGGAAATTAGAGGGAAGGAAGCCCCTGGGAAAAGCTGCCCAAGTGCAAACATGAAAATGCTCACACCCCACATGTGTTAAAAAAAAAAACCAGGGAGAACAGTGGGGGCCAATAGCATGTGCTCCTCATTCCTAAAGGCCCAGCGGGCTTCACTCTGCTCTGACCAACTTTTGAAATGTAAAGGAGAAAAAGCAAGAGCGGATGATTAACAAAGAAAAACAGCCAGGCCTAGATTATTCTATTTCCAAGCTATGCATTTCCTGCCTCATTAATATACTTCTGGAGTGGACGAAAGTCTTTCGTATCCAAAGCAGGTAGTAATGGCCCGTCAAGAGATACCATGTCAACTTCCTAGCGTCTTATCAAAGGTTTAGTTGAAGAATGGTACTCTTACCGTTTTAAAAAGTTACTTGAAGACAAATGAAATGCCCCCTTCCTTCAAGCATTTTCCCCCACCATTTCTGACAATATCTTTCAGGTATAAATCCTACTTCTCTGATAGCATTTGTCTGGGTCTATCCTATTAACAATGGGACCAAGTCCAGGCCAGAAGCTGGAGCGAATGCATGATGTTCATTTAAAGATGCAGAAACGTGTTCCCAGCATATTAAACTCCAGAGAGCAGCGAGCTATTGAGCCGGCTACAGCATTATTGGCGTTGGAGCTTGGAGGTTTGTAGAGGGGGCAAATATATACAGATGTGGTCGAGACTATATTATTAGCAACAGTAAAATGGAAACGTTATCCCTCACCAGAGGTTATATTCACCCCAAGATTGAATGGCTTTTTGACTGTCCCTATGAAGCAGTCGAAGCAGATTTACCTAGGTGCTCAGACCTGGGAGGGCCAATGCCCCAGGCACTCACAGTGGATCTAAAGTCTGTTGGGCACTAAAGGGCAGCCCCGTCCCAGTCCCATCACCACCCCGTCTGTCTGTTCCTCTGGCCCCAGGCTTTGAGCCATCTTTAGCCCCTTCCTTTCCCTTGTTCTCTGTATCTAACCAATTGCCACACCCTGTTGTTTCTGTCTATAGACGCTTCTCCCTGCTCCATCCTCTCTACTGGGGCTGCCTCCACTCAGCACCTCATCCCCTCTGGTTGGGACACTGTAATGATCACTCTGAGGATCTGGGCACCATTCCATTCCACCCAACACACCCATGCCGTTCCCTCCAATGCCATTCCACTCCCACGTGTGGCAAAGCTATGTGGAAACTCAGCCCTGATCTTATCCCTCCCTACTCACTGTTCCCATCTCAAAACTTTGAACGTCCTATTTGTCTTTCCTGATCTGTGAAATGGATGCAACTCTGCTTTCCTAGCCAGGATTAATCAGAACACACTTGCCTAGCACACATCAGGCATTCAACAAACATCAGAGGCTCAGTCACCAGCACCCCTTTGCTTATGTGTCCTGGGGCCCGAGTTATTCACCTCAGTTCTTCATCCCCCTTGGGGAATGGGGAGCGAGGAGATAAATTCCCCTACCCCTGCCACCAACTTTTACTTGACACCTGTCCTTCATTGAATCAATGGAGCAGATAATTTCCCAACCTTTTATAAGTGAGATGTGCTCAGAAGTATACAGAAGAACCAATTTTCTTTTTTAGAAGCAACTTCATGCAAGTGACAAGGCATTTATCTTCCCAATCCTGCTTTGCTCATACCTCTGATCAGAGCACACCTGGAATGGGAACCAGTCATTCAGAGTAGTCGTTCTTAACCAGGACTCCACGAACCCCTGTGGAAAGATTTCAGGGGTTCCGTGAGTTTGAATTGAAAGAAATCAACTCGATTTGATGTCTGAGATGATATGCGTGTTGCTTTGTCAAATACTACACCATAATATAATATTCTAATTCAAGATAAACAACAACAGTCTGCATATTGACATATCTTTAAAAAATAATATTTAACTTTAACTTTCCTCTATTTTTGATGTATTGGATTATTATTTAATGTGTTAAGAAAGAAGCACATATGTATGTATTATATCGTATGTTTTTTATTTTAGTAACTGTATTTCTTTTTTTTTTTTTTTTTTTTTATCCTTCAATGACTTTATT
>JAKSZT010054138.1:15654120-15669415 GCA_026826555.1 Tolypeutes matacus
TAAAATACTGCTGCAATCGTGGAGAAAGGAAAGCCTTTTCAACAAATGATGCTGGAACAACTTGGTGTTCAAATAAAAAAAAAAAAAAAAAGAATGAACCTTGACCACCACTTTGCACCACAGTCAGAAATCCACTAGAATGTATCACATACCTAAATATAAGACCTAAAATGATACAACTCCTAGAAGAAACCATAGGAGAAATTCTTTGTGACCTTAGGTTAGGGTTTCTCAGCTATGATACCAAAAGCCCAAGCCATAGAAGAACACACTGATAAATTGGACTTCACCCAAATGAAAACAAGTACAGCTCATGGTTAAGAGAATGAGAAGACAAAACACAGAAAATATTTGCAAACTACCTATCTGACAAAGGATGTATCCAGAATATATAATGAACCGTAAAAACTGCATAATAAGAAAATAAACAGCTCTCTCCAGGCTGCCTAGTACCTTAAGGGGCTGCAGCTTTTGTTCCCTCCGAGACCTGCTGCAAACACTTCTGACGTACACTCATGTAACAAATATTTGTTGAGTATCTACCCTAGGTCAAGCATATGAAGGCAACCTTTCCTCTGTCCTCATTTATCAGGGATATTTAATAACACACACTTTTCAACTCTCGTCCTTTGAACCACTGACAGCCAAGAAAAGCTAAGTTCAAGCACCTTGAACTTCGGATACAGCACATTAATCCAATTCACTGTTTAAAAATTATGCATATCAAATAGGCTATGCACATCCTTATTTTGTCAGATTTCTATCACGTACCACAATCAAGGATGTATAAAGAGCCACAGGAGTTGGGATTCCCATTCTTAATTTGGAACTTTTAATGTAGTCCTGCAAATTCACGATTTTAGATAATGCCATTTTCTAGACCACTCTCAAAAAGATCAAGGTCCATTCAGTTCTTGCCTCTTCTTCTCACCTTGAGCCCAAACCATGTCTCATTCACGGAAGAAGAAGAAACACCAATTTTGACTTGCTTACCCTTCCTATTTGTCTTTCTACTCATTAGGTGCCAGAAGTTCCCCAAAGGAAAGCTTCTGAGTGTTAATTTGTGGAGTCAAGTAGGTACTGTCCCAGGGGAAAAGAGTAGGTGGTAATGGCATCTTTTGTTCTGTAGGCATTGGCACTCGGTACCTGGCTAGGAAGGCCATTTGGGTCTTTCAAGTCTGGTTCCAACAGCACCCAGCTAGTCCTGGGTTAGACTTTAACTAAAGGTTAGCATTTTTTCCATCCATCACTAACACTGCGTGCATGTCTCCTGGGTCTGGGTATCCAAGAGTAGCAGTTTCTTCCTGGTGACCAACAAGACCCGTCCCCTGAAATATCCAGTCTAATGGACACACAGCAATGATAAGGGAAGGCTCTACACTTAAATTAAGCCTCATGGACCCAACCCACCTAATCTTTGCAATGGGCAATGTTTTGATCATCCCAAGGAAGACTGGGAGTGGAGATGCCAAAAAAAAAAAAGAGGATTTTGGAGCTCTCTCTGATGGTCGATGGCTACTTGGCCCCTCCATGGTGCCAGGATATCTATGGTCTTTAAGATGCCTACACTGGACTTGTGCATCTGTTTATGTAGGGGACCCCTCATTGGCCTGCTATGTCTCTATGCTGCAAGGGCACTACCTGGTGTTAAAATAGCACTCGCACTCGTCACTTCTGTCCCCTTACCTTCATTTATATTTCTTTGTAGCACATCTCATCACCTGACATATTGTTTGTTTGTTTATCCCTTTATGACTATCTCCCCTCACTAGGATCTCAGCTCCTTGGGAGCAGGGGATTTTTATTTTTCATTACTGCCCTGCCACTACTTTAGCCCAATGCCTGGTACATAGTAGGCACTCCATAAATATTCTGAAAAGAAGGAAGGAAGGAAAGGAAGGAGGGAGAGGGGGAGGGATCCTGATAACTGTGAGAGGGTTTGCTCACCTTTTCGCTTCTGACCTACCAGGCTTGGTGGACCAACATGGAGTTGCCAAGTGGCTTCTAGAATGAACTGCATTCCATTTGCCTTTACCAGGAGCACAAAGCCCACTCTCTCTGAAGCAGCCCCCTTAGTGCCAGGTGTCACTTCACTGGGAAGATGAGAAAAATAGATGTCATATCATAAAAGAGGACCTCACTCCTGCTTGAGGTTTCCGCAAGTGATTCTCTAGAGGCTGTGAAGGTGAGAATTCCCATGCTTCTCTCTTTCCTTTGCTATATTTTCTCTTCCCTTATTTTCTCTCCAATGCTCTGATTGGGGCTGCCCCCACTGTGAGCTCTCAGAAGATGTTGACTGACTAGCTAAATTATGCTATTGATGTGGCTTAATTAATACTAATGACTTATCATGAGAATTACAGATATGTACACGTGTCTAGGAAGTGTCAGTGGCAAGAGAATTAAGGTGTCAGTTCTCATAAAACACGAGCAAAAAACTCCTCAGGGTAATTGGAGAGAGTTACCTCCTCTCCCAGTAAAAATGTCCTTGAATTATAATCGGAACATGCTTGCGGGTCTTGAATCTCTGGGCTTCTTTGGTTTGGAATGAGCGGGTAAATAGTTAAATTCTGCATTCCATGCAAGCCATGCAGTTCTCCGTAAGAGGATAACAAGGAAGTGGGTCCAGGTGGCAAGAGTGCCCGTGTTCAAGAGTGCATTGAGAGGTGCTGTGAAATGGGTGGCAGCACAAGCAGGCAGCCAGGGGTAGTATATATCCCGGCAGATGAATGTATAGATTAGCATCCTGGGGTTAATTTTACTCTGCAGATAATTAACATGTCCTTATTTTGGAAATAAATGCTTCTGCAGTTAAAATAAATGTATTTAATTAGTAGAGACATTTAGTTCTGAAGTGGGGAGTGAATGTACTAATGGGATAAATGGTTGTATAAACATTTTATATTCTAAACCTAAGCTAAATGCATCTCCTTCAAGCCATACATATAGGAGGTGGCTCTTCCGTTTGGAAAACCACTTGCCAGTGGGCTGCACGGCACATGCCTTGTACCAAATTGTGGGCAAGGATTGACCAATTTTTTCAAGCCTCTGTGTTCTGGGTCAGTGATGTCTTTCTGGCCTGGTTTGAGGGTTGAGCCATCTCACATGGTCAAGGTCAGGTTGTTTTCCCTAGTGCTGACCTGTCTTCCCAGCCTCCTGCTGGACCTTCGCTGTCAGCTGGCTGCAGAGACCTCCAGTTCAATCTGGTCAAGACAGATGTCTCCATTCCCCTGTCGCCCCCAAACCCCTCCAACCACACAAACACTGCTCTGTGGCTCTTCTTCTGTTCCTGGAGACTGTGAAGTTCGAGATACCACTGCCCTGGTCCTTCCAAGTCTGCCTCTCCATCTCTTTCCTCCATGTCCACTGCCATGTGCCTCAGGCAGTATGACCTTCACAGTCTTCTCTTTGTCTCTCTGTGCATAAAGCTTGCTTCCATCTAGTCCATATGCAACACCTCCACCAGGGTGACCGCTTGCAGACCCAAAGCTGATGCTGCCTTGGCCTTAGGAGCATACGGGTGGTGGCATCCTTCTCTTACTAAAGCCCTCCTAGGACCTGGCTTGAAGATTGGGCTTTGCCTCCTCTACACCTGCTTTAGATCCCAGGGTTCTTAAGAGTAAATATCTCTCAGTTAACTGTACCTCCTGAAGTTGCTTGTGGCTAAAGGTTTCCCTCCAGTGCCCAGATTCTGGCAAGGTGCCAACAGTGTAGGGATTTCAGTTTCCTCTGGTGCTCCCAGGAGCAATCCGGGGGCTCTGGCACCTCTTCCTCTGAGTGACAAAAAAACCCTGAGCCTCCCCACTGGGGAAGCTGCATCACATCATAGACGCCATTTGCACGCATGCAGCTGCTCACGTGCACATGGGTGAAATCACAGCCTCAAGCACACACAGTCTCTCCTCGACCCCAACATGGGATGGAGATAGTTGGCACCAGTTGAGGCACACCACAGAGAGGTTCCAAGGAGGAAATATACCGCTCCTTGATTTAGGGAGTTCAGGTGAACACACAGATTCTTTGAAGTACACATTCTTCTGGGCTGGGGACAAGGCCCCGGCCAGGGATCCTGGAGTCAATGGAATTAATTTATTTTATAGATATTTGTTGGGCACTCTTCAGTCTAAGAAATGGGGATGAAACTATGACCAAGAGAGACATGGTCTTTCATGAAGCCGATGTTCTTGTGGAAATAAGAAACGCTCTCGTCAATCACCAAGCCCTGTCATTTCTACTTCATCAATATCTCTGAAGCCCACTAATGTCGCTCCTCTCCACCATCACTCCTTTGGCTCATGCTCTCATCATCCTTATTCAGTCATTCATTCATTCATTCTTTCACTCATCATGTCAACAGATATTTACTGGGTACCCACAGTGTGCCACCAGTGAGCAAAACAAGCAAGTCCTGTTTTCATGGTACTTGCAGTCTAGTTGGGGAAGACAGATGACTGCACATTACTTCATTAACATTTCAGATGCTCTCAGATAAAAGTTTTTCCAGGACACAAAGGAGGCACAGGGACCTGAGGACCCAAAGGAGAGCAGGGTCAAGTCTGCAGGGACAGTTGATGGTCAGGAGGGACTGGACATGAGCTGAGTCTTGACAGATGAGAATGTATCACTAGGGGGACAAAGACGTGGGCTCACCAGGCCCAGGGAACAGGAGGGGTCAAGGCACGGGGGGAGGACACAGAGTGGGGTGTTCAGGGAACTGCCAGCACTCCAGTGTGCCTGAAAGGTAAGCCCCAAAAGACCAAGCTAGAACTCTTCCGGTGGGGATTTAGGGAGGGATTGCTGAGTGGAGAAAGTAAGGTGCAGAAAAGTGCAGGCAATATGATCTGGGTTTTGAAAGACAGTGACCAACTGCCCCCAAATGTATGTGTGTAAGTGTGTGTGTGCACGCCTGCATGTGTATACACATGTATCTGAATATGATTATATGAGCAAGAAGTATAACATGGAAGGATACAATCCAGGTTGTTGACATGTGTGTTTTAGTTTGCTAGGCTGCCAAAATGTAATATACCAGAAATGGGTTGATGTATTTATTAATCAGGGTTCTCTAGAGAAACAGAATTAACAGGAGATATCTGTAAGTAGTATGAGATTTTATAAGAGGCTCTCATGTGACTGTGGGGATGCACAAGTCCAGTTTCCGCAGGCAGGCTGCAAACCAGGGGCTCTGAGGAAAGTCCAAAGAAGGTCCTTGATGAGTTTCTGGGAGAAATAGGCTGTCCAAAGATGAGCTGGGAAATCTCCCTGAATGCTGAAATCGCTTTGCCTTTTAAGGCATTCAACTGATTGGATAAAGCATCATTCATTGCTGACAGCAATCCCCCTGGTTGATGCAGATGTAATCAGCCATCTGTGCAGTAAACTCACCGGTGACTAAAGCCCATAAATGTCCTTGTATTACAATTAGCCCAGGGCTTGCTGGACCAAACAACTGGGTACAATTACCTGGCTGAGTTGACACATTAGCCTAACCATCATAGTTGGCTTTTACAATATGGATTTATTAGCTTACAAGCTTATAGTTAGGAGGCCTTGAAAATGTCCAAATCAAAGCATCATAAGGTAATGCTTTCTCCTCAAAGACCAGCTGCCCGCCATCCTGGGCTCCTCTGCCACACGGCAAGACACATGGCAGTGTCTGCTGGTCTCTCCCTTCTCTTTGGGGTTTCATTGCTTTCAGCTTCTGGCTTCCATGGTTTTCTCTCTGCTTCTGTGGCTTTCTCTCTGTCTCTTTTTCTGTATTCATCCCATTTATAAAGGGCCAAAGGAAAAGGATTAAGATATGCCCTGGGCCATGCCTTAATTGAAGTAACCTAATCAAAAGGCCCTTAACTGAAGTAACCTAAAAAGGTCCCACATACAAGAGGTTTACACCCACAGGAGTAGGCCAGCTTTAAGAATATGATTTTCTGGGGTACACACTGTCTCAAATTACCACAGTGCGTTATAGGGGATGGGAACAAAGTGGGAGGAGGGGAAAGGAAGGGGAGGAGAGAGAAGAAAAGCAAAAAGGGAAAAGATTATAAATGAATACATAAGTTCTCTGGCATTGTGAATGAATGAATGAATGAATTGAGAATAAATGGTAATAACAGGAATTGCTATGAGGACATGGTTGAGTCCAGCCTAGGGTGGGAGTGGGGTGAGTAGCAATAATCTAGCTACGACTCTTAGGGTCCTTGAGAGAGTTGAGGGTCCTGTGGCTTGGGATAAGCTTGGGCCCCTCCTGGAAGACTGAGGAAAGCCCAGGTTTGTGGACATTGCTTATTGCTGGGCAACAGGAGTCAGTATCGTGGAACAGCTATAGGTATTTACAATGGAGCCAGTTTGGGTTAGAATCTTAGCTCTGCCCCTTATTAGCTGGGGGACCTTGGGGAAGGAACTTACCACCTCAGTGCCTGTGTCCATCTCCTCATTTGTAAAGTAGACATAATAATATTTCCTCCTTAGTAGGGTGTTGTGAAAATTAAATGAGTAAATACATGCCTATCACTTAGAAAAGTGCCTGGCATACAGTAAACACTCCATAAATATCAGCTTCTAACAGTCATAATAATAACCACTTCAGGGATCAGGGCCTGCCAACTCCAAAGAATAATTTGTGCTTTACTTTATAATTCTACTCAGAAAAAAGGAAAGGAAAATAGCATTTGCCCAATGCTTACAGAGTTCTGGGCAGAGGTCATACTTATCCTCATAGAATTTTCAGGTCAACCTTCTCAGTATTATGCTCACTGTACAAATGAGGACACAGAGGCTCAGAAAGGGCAAGGGACTTGCCTTGAATCACACAGCCAGTGAGTGGCAGAGCTGTGATTGAATCGCAGTTTATCTGACTCTGAGGCCCTCTCCTGATCCATATACCACATACAAATGCTGCCCCAAATTCTTGAGAACAACTTTTGAAAAATCAAGTTTGACCTTCACAGGGATAAGAAAACTTGAGCTCAGGATGGAAGTCCAATGAGTGACCTCCCAAGGTATTTTACGTATCCTCTACTTCATCTCTTTTGGGTCTTGGACCCAAATTGAAGCTTTCGCCCCCTTTCCAGAAAATTCACATAGGCACATGCACAGGAAGTCATGTGGACTATTTCAGGGGATCTGTAGACCTCTTGAAGCCTACCCTTGGATGGCAGTTTAAGAATTCTGTTGGATGGGGAAAGGAAAGCCTCCTGGCTTTAGAGGCCTTTCATCACCCTCTCCCTTTTTTGGTAATAATAAACTTTATTTTTAAAGAAATTTTAAAGTGCAGAAAAGTTACATCAAAAGTATAGGAGGTTCCACTCACTTCTGTAGGTTATGGCAGGATGTATAATGGCCTGTATCTGTCGTTGCAATGTCATTCGGGACAATTCCAAGTCCTGAAAATGCCCCCATATTGCACCTGTTTTTCCCTCTCCCTGCCTTCAGCACCTCCAGTGGCCACTGTCTCCACATCAATGATCTAATTTCTTCCATTACTAGAATCACAATAAGTAAGTCCACTGTAGTCCATAATTGTGCAGGAGAGAGTGTAAACTACAATGTAAACTATAATCCATGCTTAGTGGCAATGCTCCGAAATGTGTTCATCAATTGCAATGAGTGCTCCACACTAATGAAGAAAATTGTTAATGTGGGGAAAAGTGGGAGGTGTGGGGTGAGGGGCATATGGGAATCCCTTATATTTTTTATGTAACATTTGATGTAATCTGAGTGTCTTTCAGAAAAAATAAAAAAAATATTTTTTTAAAAAAGTATAGAAGATTCTCATATAACACCCCCCCACAAACACATGTTCCCCTATGATTAACATCTTACATCAGTATGGCACATTTGTTGCAATGGATGAACCAATACCGAAGCATTGCCACTAACCAAGAACTGCAGTTTATGTTATGGTTTACTTTGTGCTATACAACTTTATAGGCTTTGACAAGTGTGCAGTGTCTTGTGTCTGTCATCGCAGCATCATGCAGAGCATGCCCTAAAAATGCCCCGTTTTCCACCCACTCATCCCTCCCCCTTCCATTGCCACCTTCCAGGAACCCAGCATGTCAGAGAGGGAGATTTAGGAGCTCCTACCCCTGTTAGTTTATAGATACTAATAGAAACTGAGGCCCCAGAAGGGAAATTCCTCATCCTGGTGCCACAACTTAAGTTCCACATCGGGAGGGTGATGAGAGCTACCATCCGTGGGCCACAGCAGGCATGCTTGGGACTCTTGATGTTTTATCCACATGAACACATGTAATCCTCGTTATGATCTGGGTGCCAATGGGCTCTGCCAACTTCCTAGCTCTGAGGGCAAATTGCCAACTATTCCCAAGCCTCGATTTCCTTAACGGAAATTTGAGAACAATTCACAGGGATGTTGGGGCAAGGGAGAGATAAAGATACTACACTGGTGCCTGAGACATAGGAGAGCCTAGAGATGTGATTTCTAGCTCTTGTCCTCACTTGTCCCCTGTCATCAGGCAGGCAGTCTGTGGCAATCAACAGAGAGGACATATCCTGGCCAACAGTGGAGGCAGCTCTGAGCATCGGGTTTCTGCCCAGCAACAGAGGTACACACATTTCTGGGCACCCACAATTTGTAGGGCCTTAGGCAAGGTGCGTGCGGGTTACCGAGGCCCTGCCTTCTAGAGCTGTAGCCGTAGTGACATAACAGGGCAGAAAGGGCTCTGGTCCTAGAAAGACTCAGGAACAGGGCTGTGGGACCTCGGAGGTTGGAGCCTGGCAGCGCAAGGCAGAGAGTTGGAAATGGGGTTTCAGCCGAGCCTCTTCTGGAGCCGAGTGAATGGTGGGAAAATCCTGGGCAGGATCAGCAAGCTCTGTGCTCCGGCTCGTAAACCCCGTGGCAAGACTGGCTGCTTTCTCACCCCTGGCCGAAGCTTTAGTGACCCTCCAAGGAGACTTCAGGGGCCCTAATCATCCACTTTCCACTTAGTCCTGGGACGGCCTGACCACCGATTTGCTGCCCCCACTCCCGCCGTGTACCTGGGAGAATGTGTGCAGAAGAAGCGGCAGGTGGGATTGTGACCAGGGGCCCCCGTGTGTCTGTCGGTGCTATGACGAATGAACTGGTGGGGGGAGGGAGGGGTGGCTCCCTCTTCTTTCTGGCCACGCGCTGCTGTGCCTGTGGGAACGAGGACGGGGAGTCAGGGAGTTGCAGTGAGCTCATGACAGAGCAGAGCTTCCCCTTGCCACCAGCAGGAACACTGTGGGCCCCCCACGCTGGCCCCTGGTTCCCACCCCCGCGTATCCAGCACTGGAGTGAAAGCTCTCTGGGAAACTCAGCTCCAAGCTGGAGGAGGTCATGCTAAAAGAACCCACGGAAGCTCTTTGAAGCCACTGCTGTCGTGGTGGATAAAGGAAACTCAGGGCCCACAGTGTGCTCCGAGTTTGAAAAAGCCCCTTACAGAGTTGGGCATCTGAGATGAAGGGGCGAGCTGGAGGGTAATGCTTGAGGCTGAGGGTGGAATTAAAAATAGCACTTGGCTCTTTTGTAAGCAGGTCTTTGAAGGGGCTTTCCTAGGAAATGCCATCTGCTCCGCCCAGTTTCTCTCGAGCCAGGAGCCCAATTATTGCCAGGCGGCTCTCAGCCCCCTCATCCCGGCTGCACGGCTTGCCTCACCATGGGGAGGAAATCCCCCAGGCATGAGCTTTGGGATCCCAACTCGGATTTCTTCTGACTTCTTCTGTCTTGCCCTTCGCCTTGGCTGTCTCATACGCTTGCCCTAGCAGGGACACAGTATGATGTCAAGCCCTGGTGTCCAAGAACCTTTTTCTTCCCCAACACTGTCCTAGCATGGAATTAACAGGCACCAACAGATGCTCTCTTTGCAAGGGTCCTCAGGGAGCAGGATGGGATGGGGGTGCTGAAGAGCCCCCCGATGTGATGGCATTCCCTCTTTGGAGAAGCATTGCTGGTGTGGAAGGAGGGCTGAGCTGGTCTCCTCACCTGGGAAATGACGACTTCTGGGCTTCCTTTTCCCTCTGAACCTTTGTGATTCCATGCCCGTGTTTCCTCCGTCAAAGGATCACATGGGGGGGGGGTGCTTTTTAAGCATGCAGATTCCTGGGCCCCCTCCTGATTCCTGAATCAGAACCTCGGGGGGTGGGGCTTGGGGATCGACACACCTAACAGTGAGTGTGTGTGAGTGTCTGGTGGGGGGCTGTGTGTTTACTGGTGTCTGTGTGTATGTCTAAGTGTACAGCTGCAGGGGGTGGATATGTACACGCACATGCGTGGGTGCAGAGGAGCGACGGGTTGCATCTGCACATGCGTGTGGGCTTGATGCATGGCTAGGTATGTTGTGACACAGACACACAGGTACCTAGCCACCCACCTCACCCATACCCTCACCCCACCCGCCCACACAGCAGCACAAGTAACCACCCCTCGCCCAAACACGCTCACACGTACACAGGCACATGCAGCGCCCTCGCCCACACACTCCCAACACCCAGGCACAGACCACTACGTATTACCTCCACAGTAATGCACACGTGCACCCATCTAGGTACACAGCACCCTCACCCCCTCTCTCGCACACGTATAATACAGAGCCCTCACCCATACGCTCACCCCCATGCAGGCATGTACACCCTTCCCACAGTCACACGTAGTCCACACACATCCCCTCCCCCGCGTGCTTACACACTCACAGACACTTAAGCACATATTCCCTTCACCCCTACAGCGACGGCCCCCCCACACCATCACCCGCATAGATATAAAACCCTCGCTCTTCCACTCACACACACACACGTTCACATGTACCCTCCACACCCACGCCCTCACACGTGCACGTGCATAGCCTCCTTCACCCATCCGCTGCCCCTCCAGGTACACATCCACCTCCTCAGCCATCCAGTCGCACACACACGTCCGTTCCCTCACCCACTCCCTCGGACAACACAGCTCCCTCTGCTAAGCCACGTGCTTCCTCTCCCACACATACTCAAGCACCCCTCCTGTGGGTCGGTATCCACACCTGCACACACACACCTGTCCAGCGACCTCACTCCATCATTGACACACACACGTGTGCACATGTGAAACCGCCACCCATACCTTCAACTCCACCCACACACGTACCACCCCCCTAACTCATACACGTACAAAAACAACCCCATCCCCCCCCACAAGTACTTAAGCAGCGCCCCATTCTCCTCGCTCACACACACAGCACCTATACACTCACCTCATTTCTACATACACACATATGCGTGCACATACATGCAGGCCGAAATTCATCCCCGCCACCCATTCTCTTTCACGCACTTGGGTACCTACACACCACGCACACACACATGCATGTACACACACCCGTCAGTACATACACACAGCGTCACCTATTCTCTTTCACATACACATGGTACCTGTGTCCTGTCCTCACCACTTCCCACACACATACACTCATGTACACACAGGTGTGTCTACATCTCCCTCACCCATTCACACACATGCGCACACACTGTACACACATGCCCATTCTCATACACACAGGTACTTACACATCAGACACACACGCACACTTTTCCATACACCTGACAGCTCCCTCGCTCCCTTCTTCCCTCCCTCCCTTCCTCCCTTCCTTCTCCCCAGGAAGCTCGGGGCTGCATTTCTCCTTGCATGCCCAGCTGCTGGGGGGCCACAGTCCTGGGCCGTTTAGGTGGTTCTGGGTGACAGTCCTCTGTGCTTTTGTCCTGCCTTACTCTCCCCACCCTGTCACTTCCATGCAGAGGGAGCAAGTCTCCCCTTCTGTGCCTCAGGATGCCAGAAGAGAACAAGTGGCTTTTCCTGTTCTTCCATTTCTATTTTTAATTACAACTAACTGGGGACTGGAGTGAAACATTTTAGCAATTTAATCTCAGTGTAAAATGGTATATTTTCACTTCATTAACTAAAAGGGAAATCAAATGGCTTATCAAAGGTTGAGCTTCACATTTGCATATGGGTCTGGGATTCGTGAAGCTGGATTTGTAATGGGGAAAAAAGCCCCATGACAGTCTCTGGGGACCACTGGCTTGATCATTTCGACTGAAGCATTATACAGTGACATTTGGACATGAAGTAGAATGGCTGTGCTTGCTGCCAGCAGCATCACTTCTCTCCTGAATTGGAGAAAAACATGTGCAGGCTTCAGCTGTGTATTAGTTATCAATTGCTGCATAACAAAATTACCACCCCCCTCCCAAACTTAGTGGCTTAAAACAGTCAACAATTATTTATCACAGTTTCTGTGGGTCAGGAATGTGGATGCACTTAGCTGGGGGCCTCTAGCTCCAGGTCCCTCACGAGGTTGCAGACACGATGGCAGTTGGAGTTCCAGTCATCGCAAGGCTCAATTAGGTGAGGATCCCCTTCCAAGCTCACTCACATGGACCTCTCCAAGAGCTGCCTCATGACATGAAAGGCAGCTCGCTTCAGGACAAGTGACCTAAGGGGAAAGCAAGAGTGTGAGAGTGAAAAAGAGAAAGAAAGAGAGAGAGAGGCCAAGATGGAAGCCAGATGCTTCTGCCATATTCTGTTTCTGTATTAGAAGGGAGTTACTAGATTAAGCTCAAACTCAAGAGGAGGTGATCACCCAAGGGTGTGAATACAAGGAATTGGGGAGCATTGGGCGCCATCTTCAAGGTCATCCTTATGGTTGCCAACTGCAAGCTGCAAGGGGGCCTCGGAAGAGAAAGCATCATGGATGGAAGCGCAACATGGACTGCCGAAACCACTCGCACCCCCCCCCACTTTCAAGCCCTCCTCCGAACTCTCTCCTTCTTTACTTCTTTTGAAACTTCTCTCTTCACCTCCAGAAGGCCCTCCCAAGATATTTCATTGACTTCTGGTGAGAACAAATGGTTAATGTTTCTAGATTTTTTTTTTTTTTTTTGTATATTGGCCTCTTTAAGAACTCTGTTGTGCAGGTAGTGCCTGGAGATGTAGCCATGGAAACCAAGAGGTCTCCATATGAGAATGAGTGTTGTGCAATCCTTAAAAACTAAACAGAATCCAGGAGGGGAAGGTGTGAGGATGGAACACCATCAGGGCAGACTAGGAGTGGCTTTTGAGTTTAGGGAGAAGGAAGAGAAAGAGACAGGATGAGTAGTTACCACAAAGAGTGGGTGTTTGGGATGGAGATGTGTAAAGAGGACTTTGAGGATATTTGGCTGCATGTTGGAGGATGCATTTTCCTCCTCGCCCCTCCCTACCCTCTCCAATCGTCTCAAGGGCCATTTAGTAAAGTCCTGCCTTGCTCTGTAAAGCAATCTAGAGCTGTGTGTGTGATTCTTTTGCAGAAACACTGGGCTGAGACTGAAGTCACGGTGGCTCAGCTTCATTCGAGTTACAGGTTGTTCTGCTTTCATGGTGTGTCTTGAAGACAACACCCGATCTTAGTCATGGCTCTTTCCCCATGGCTTGGCCCAGTCTTGGCATAGAGTAGTATCAGAGGGTAGGGAATATTCGTGTGGTCAAGTCAGTCCTTTAAATCCAATAATTTCTATGGAACATCTAGCATGTGCCAGAAAGCGCACTAGAACATGTAGAGGGGAGGCGAATCATGCAACCACAGCCCTTGTCCCCTAGAGATGTAAGACAGTGGAAGGAGGACCTGAGGCAAGAACCCAGTGAACAAGAACTGAAACATAATAACGGCATGTACTGAAAATGTTAGAGAGTGCTGAGTGGGTTGAGCCAAAGGCAAGATCACCTGTGGCTATGGGAGTGGATAGCACAAAAGACTTCTTGGGGGAAATGGTACCTGGGCTGGACTTGGAGATGGCAAGGGAGGTGGGATTCAAGGCCAATAGAGGGACAGCACTAAGCACAAATGTACTGTGGGAAACTGGGATCCTTGGTGTGGTTCAGGCTTAGGGTCCACGCTTGAGTGTGGCAGGGGAGGAGGTGGCATCATCAGGTTGGACCTAGATCCAGAAGGCTTGGAAGGCCCCACTGAAGAGCTTAGGGACCTTTCCAAGAGAACACCCTGTGCTTTGGTTAGAAAAAGTCTGGCCATGGCCTGTGAAGTGGAGCAACTGTAAGAATCGTGGTCATGATTTGGGTGAGCGAGGAGTGGTCCTGAAGGGCAGGATGGGAGAACCAAAGCAGATGTTGACTCTCTAGGACTCAGTGATGGGTTGCACAGATGAAGGAGAGAGAAGATGTGGCTGGCTGGCTGGCTTCCTGCCCGGGTCAGTGGAAGCAGGTGCCTTTAGACGGGCATGTCAGGATCGTCCTGAGTTTCGTGTTGCCTGGTTCCACAGACAAAAAATACAGGAGCCCCAGGTCAATTTGCATTCCAGAGAAAGAGCACCTAGTTTAATTTTACCTGGGCCTCCTGTATTTTATCCTGCAACCCTAGCCGAGTAATTCGGTCACCTGAGAGTCTCAGGTTAGGCACCCTGACATCAAAGCAGGTATGCCTCTCTCTGGGGAGGCAGTAGAGAAAAACAGTAGTTAACTGCCTGGACCTTGGGTTTACACCAGTTGGGTTCAAATCCTCTTGCTCCTTCTTCTTTGCTCTGTGACCTTGGGGAAGTGACTCAACCTCCCTGCAAAGTCATCTAGGACGTGGGGAAAATGCAGCCTGTCTTGACTGCCTACCAGGACAATTGTGGGGGCCAGATGAGGCAGCAGCGCTTTGAAAACCACGGGCCACCGCGAGGCCCTGTAACGAGCCCTGTGTGGGTGGGGTATGGGTTGGGGAAGTAGGCTGAAGAAGATGAATACGCTGGCCTCGTTAAGAAACCTGCTGGTTGGTGTGGGATTTGGAGCTCTAATTAATTCTAAATACCAAACACCAAGCTGCAGCTTTTCCTTTCTTCTTTCTGGAAGCTGGGGGGCCGGGGGAGGGGAGGAGAGGGGAGCAGGCAGACACTGTCCACGTGCCCCACCTCTGGGATTTCTCCAAGCAGCTTGCCTTTAATTTCCCTGAAGCCATCACGCAGCCGGTGCCAGAGCTTGGGGTCCTCCCCAAACGCATTTCTGCTCAGCAGCTACAGAGTGCTGGCTCGGGGAGGAGCTGGCAGCCGGAGTGCTGAACACCATTCTCTGAAGGGGCAGGGTCTCTCACGCAGGCCAGACCGTCACAGAACACAGGGACAAGGCAGGCACTGGAATCCATCACAGCCTGGCATTTGAATAGAATTCTCGGGAAAGGGCATATGTAGCAGAAAACAAAGAGAGGGGTGGCAGATATCAGCACAGAACGCGTGTGCATAATTGTGATTCTTCCTCCAAAGCTTGACAACCACGTCAGGGCAACGTGAAAGACAGAGAGGAGGCAAATTA
>JAKSZT010054139.1:70628-126893 GCA_026826555.1 Tolypeutes matacus
CTGCAGCGTCGCCGGAAGTGCGTGTCCGCGGAGGCGGAGCCTGCGCCGCGACCTGGGAGCGGGAACGTAGGAGCGGGCCCAGCAGGGACCCGCGCGGGCGCGGGCTCCGCCCACGGTCGGGGGGTGTCGCCAATGCGCAGGCGCAATACTGGGTCTCGCCAGAGCTCCGGGACGGGGGCGGGGTCGAGATCGGGAGGGCGGGGCTACGGTTTCCCCAGGCCCAGGCGGACAAAGGGAGGAGCCCAGGCACGCGCTCTTGTTGGGGGAAGATCGACCTACTGCGCCTGGAGACCAGTGGGTCGGAGCGCCCTGGCCTAAGGTGTCTGTTCGGGGCTCCCTCTCTTTTTCCTGCACTCATCCGCTGTTTGGTATTCCTTCGCGGACCGTCTGCCTCTGTCCGCCACTGAGCGCGGATTTGGTTGTGTGTTTTTCTGTTTATGTCTGTCTCAGCCTGGGAAGTGTTGGCACCGCTAACCACCTATATGGTTTCCTTGCTACATTAATGGAAGAGTCCCAACGTTAGCAAACGCAATCCAGAGGAGCGTATTCAAAGAGCAATGCACCATAACCAGGTTATTGTACGGCAGATTAAATGTTAACAGAGCTCTTAATTTGCTATATTAAGAGTCAAAAAAAAAAAATTATAGGGTCATCTCGAAAGATGCTGAAAAGACAAAAATAAAAGGCACTGGATGCTTTCCAAACATGACTTATACATGGCCTAATATAAGAATAAAGAAAAGGAATAACTAAGACTTTCACAAATTGAAAGAGGGAGAGGAAGTTAACAATTACATGTTGTATCCGAATTAGTTGTATGGCTGTGTACAAAATTAATATAAATTCACTAGGAACTTTCATATGTACAGAAAACAAGTGATTAAACTATTCAATTGTATTAAAGACCCCATTCAGAAAAGCAATGAGAAAGAAATCGTTTCTAGGAATATACTTTAAATAATTTGAAAGGTCATTTGAAGAAAAATTTTAAATAACTAATGAGGGCTACAAAAGAATATGCAAGTAAAGAGAAATGCATACCCAGACATGAAATAGGATTACTCAACATCCTAAAGATATTAATTTTCCCTATATGAAGAAATTGAAAAGTTGTGGATTTAGGTGCCACACCAGGAGCTGCCCAGGAGTTGGAGAAGCTGAAGGACCAGTCCCAGCAGGAGCTAGGTAAGCTGTGAGGAATCCCAACACTCTCAAGGTGGTCTTGTGAATTGAAACACCGTTTTTAAAACAGCATAGCCATATGTAAGAGTCACCTCCTTTGAAACACTAATCCAACTATTGAGAATTTATTTTAAGAAAATAATTTAATAGAAGAAAAAATCTTTAGGCAAAAAGGTATTCATAGCAAGAAAATCTATAATCATCAAAACCCCCAAAATCTAAATATCCAAGGAAGGAATGCTCTATACATTATGATTCATTAATACAATAGAATATTGTGAGTCATTAAAATAATTATGAAAACTACACAAAAACAATAAAGGATGCTTTAGCAAAACATAAAGTGAAAAAGCAGAGTACAAAATGATATATTATGATTAAAACTATTCCAAAACTGAAATAGTAGCTGAGTGTTGCAGCATCAAACATTTGATGCTATGAAGTGGCTGCCCAGGCAAGTAGTACATTTCCAGCTTCCACTGCATCCTCCTAGGGCTGTTTGGTTGAGTTCTGGTCAATGCAGTCTGGGTAGAAATTTAATGCCTCTGCCAAAGAAAAGAACAAAAGGGGACATTTTAAAATGGAATTTATGAGGCCAGCAAAACCTTGTCACAAAAACCTGACAAGGACATTATGAGGCAGGAAAATTGCAGGGTAATCTCACTCCCAAACACAGATGCAAAACTCTGAAACAACATATTAGCATGTAGAATCTTGCAATATATAAAGATCATAATATATCATGAGTAAATTTGGTTTATTCCAGGATTGTGGAATAAAAAAAAAAAAAATCAATCAACACATGCAGTATATTAAATAGAAAAATGGGAAAATCATTCCTATGATTATTTCTCTATATCCCAAAGAAATGCATTTGATAAAATTCAACTACCATTCATGATAACAGCTATTAGCAACTTCAGAAAAGTATGGGACTTCATTTTTTCTGATAAAGGGTATTTATGAAAAACCTACAATGGGAGGGGCAAGATGGTGGCAGAGTAAGGCGCTCCTAGAGTCAGCTTGTCCTACAGGGTAGTTAGTAACCACCCAGAGCTATCTAAAGCATCTGTTTGGGGGCCCCAGTAGACCAAAAGGGCATCCTGCAACATCTTTGGAAGAATAGAAGGAGGAGACTGCCCATCTGTAGAGAAGATTCTTGAGTAGAGCCCTCCACGCCATGGAGGCCAGTGCCTGCAGCACAAGCCGCCTTGGCAGCTATTCCATGGCTGGAGTTGGAAGTTCCATTTCCCAAAACGTCACCAACTTCAGCTACTGATTAGTAAATTCAGCTAGCTAAAGTATAATCCTAAAAATAGCAAAAGTTTGAACCTGTCCAAGTCAGAGGCAGGTGGCCACCATTTTAACTCCACCCCCGGCATGAGGGGGAAGCAGGGCAGACTGAAAATCACAGCGATGATAGGGACCAGCTTCTTTCCACCCAGATCGGATTGCAACCCTAACCTAGGCTCCACCCCACCTCCAGCAGGGAGGAAGCTGGGGGACCTACACCAGCCATTCTGGCTACCTTCAGGTGCTTTCAGTCAGCACAGACTGAATAGTCAGACACCTGGGGCTCCACACCCACACTCCAATATGATAGGAGAGGAGCTGTGTTTCCTCAACATCTCAGGGAAACTGCAGGCGTTTTCAGCCCACACACACACTGGTTTGTTGAGGGCTTTCAATTCCATCTCCACCTCTGCCACCCCACCCCCCAATAGGATAGGAGGGGGCTGGTGTTTCCTCAGCATCTCAGGGCAACTGCAGGTGCTTTTGGCCTGCACAAACTCGATTGTAGGGGACCTGTGGTTCCACCCCCACCCCCAATAGGACAAGAGACGGACTGTGTTTCAACAGCCTCTCTGGATAACTGCAGGTGCTTTTGGCCAACACAGACTGAATAGTCGGACACCTGTAGCTCGCATCCCACCCTCAAGTAGGATAGGTGAGGAGCTGTATTTCCTCAGCCTTTCCAGGCAACATCAGTTACTTCCAGCCTGCACAGACTGAACTGTTGGGTGCCCATGGATCAACCTCCACCACCCAATAGGACAAGAGGGGTTTGTGTTTCCTCAGCCTCTCTGAGCAACTGCAGGCACTTTCTGCCTACACAGACTGGACTGTTGGAGGCCTGTGGATTCACCCTCACACCCTAATAGGATAGGAGGGTCTGGTGTCTCCACAACTTCTCTGGGCAACAACAGGTATTTTCAGCCCACAGGGACTGAACTGTCAGGTGCCTGTGGATCCACCCCCACCCCCTAACAGAACAGGAGGGAACTGGTGTTTCCTCAGCTTCTCTGGGCAACAGCAGGTACTCTCAGCATACAGGGACTGAATTGTTAGGTGCCCATGGATCCACCCCCATCACCCAATAGGATAGGAGGGGGCTGGTGTTTCCTCAGCCTCTCTGGGCAACGGCAGGCACTTTCAAGCCTACATGGACAGGACTGTTGGGCATCGGTGGTTCCATTACCACTCCCCAAAGGGCAGAAGGGACAGGGCAACTGCAGGTGTATTCAGCCAACATGGATTCGATTGTTGAGCACTCCAGAGGGTCCATCCCCAACTTCGGCAGGCAGGGGGAGGCCAGTTCTACATCAGTCTACCTGGGCAACTATGATCATTTTAGATTCACACAGCATAGATTGCTGACCACAACTGAAGCTCTATCCCCACCCCAGGTAGGGGAGGAAAGGGTGTGAAGCTTCATCAGTCTCTCTGGGCAAATATAGACAGACTTTTCCCACACAATTTGGATTATTACACACGTCTGCGGCTCTGTCCCTATGCGTGGCAGAAGAGAAAGGTAAGAGAAGCTTCATCAATTCCTGGGGCAACACGGGCAGCTACAGCCTCCACAGCTTACATCCTCAGCTCATACTACCCAATTAGCAAGAGAGAAAAGGCAAGAAAGCCCTAAACTGAAGAGAGAAACTGCACCCAGAATAAATACATTTGTAAGCCAGATACCAAGACACCAACAAAAAATTACAATCCATACCAAGAAACAGGAAGGTATGGCCCAGTTAAAGGAACAAGATAGGCCTCCAGATGACATAAAGGAGTTGAGACAACTAAGCATAGATGTTCAAACAAATCTCCTTAATAAATTCAATAAATTGGTTAAAGAGATTAAGGTTATTAAGAAGACACTGATGAGCACAAAGAAGATTTGAAAGCATATATTAAAAAATAGCAGATCTTATAGGAATGAAAGTTGCAATAAATGAAATTGAAAATACACTGGAGGCATATAACAACAGATTTGAGGAGGCAGAAGAAAGGATTGGTGAGCTTGTAGACATGGCCTCAGAAAGTGAACATACAAAAGAACAGATGAAGAAAAGAATGGAAAAAAAATTGAACAGGATTTCACGGAAATATATGACAGTGAGAGATGTGCAAGCATATGTGTCATGGGTGTCCCAGAAGGAGAAGAGAAGGGAAAAGGGGCAGAAGGGATATTTGAAGAAATAATAGAAAATTTCCCAACCCTATTGAAGGACATAGATATCCATGTCCAAGAAACACAGCATATTCCCATCCAAATAAATCCAAATACACCAACTCTGTGCCACATAATAATCAGAAAGTCAAATGCCAAAGGCAAAGAGAATTCTGAGAGCAGCAAGAGAAAAGTGATGCTTAACATATATGGTATACCCAATAAGATTAAGTTCCAATTTCTCATCAGAAAACATGGAGGCAAGAAGGCAGTGATATGATATCTTTAAGATACTACAAGAGAAAAACTGCCAACCAAGAATCTTATATCTGGCAAGATTGTCTTTCAAAAATGAGGGCAAGTTTAGAATATTTACAGATAAACAGAAACAGAGAACGTTTATAACAAAGAGACCAGCTTTGTAGGAAATACCATAGGTAGTGTTACATCCTGAAAGGAAAAGACAGGAGAGAGAGGCTTGGAAGAGAGTCTAGAAATGAAGATTGTATCAGAAACAGTAACTAAAAGTGTCAAAAGAGTGGTGAAAATAAAATATGACAGATAAAACCCAAAGGTCAAAATGGGTGACATAAGAACTGCCTTTACAGTAATAACATTGAATATTAATGGATTAAACTCCCCAGTCAAAAGACACAGACTGATGGAATGGATAAGAAAATATGAGCCATCTATATGCTGTCTGCAAGAGACTCACATTAGACAGAAGGATACCAATAGATTGAAAGTGAAAAGTTGGGAAAAGATATTCCATGCATAAAGTAATGAAAAAAAAAAAAAAAGCTGGAGTAGGTATACTTATATTGGGTGAAATAGACTTTAAAAGCAAAGTTATTATTAGAGACAAGGAAGGAAATTATATATTAATAAAAGGGGCAACTCACTAGGAAGAAATAACAATCATAAATGTATATGCAACTAACCAGCATGCCCCAAGATACATGAGGCAAACATGGGCAAAACTGAAGGGAGAAATAGATGGCTCTACAATAATAGTTGGAGACTTCAATACACCACTCTCAGCATTGGCTAGAACATCTGGGCAGAGAATCAATAAAGAAACAGAGAGCTGGAATCATATGATAAATGGACTAAACCTAATAGACATATACTGAACATTGCATCCCAAAACAGCAGGACATACATTCTTTTCAAGTGCTCATGGATCATTATCCAGGATAGACCATATGTTGGGTCACAAAGCAAATCTCAATAAATTCAACAAGATCAAAATTATACAAACACTTTCTCTAATCATAATGGAATAAAGTTGGAAATGAACAAGAGGCAGAAAAAGGGGAAAGTCACAAATATATGGAGATTAAACAAGACACTCTTAAATAATTAGTGGATCAAAGAAGAAATTTCAAGAGAAATCAATAAATATCTCGAGATGAATGAAAATGAGAACAGAACATATCAGAACCTATGGGATGCAGCAGAAGCAGTGCTGAGAGGGAAATTTATAGCTCTCAAAGCTTACATTAAAAAAGAAGAAAGAGCTAAAATCAATGACCTAACTAAACAGGTGGAGGAACTGGAAAAAGAACAGCAAACTAATCCCAAAGCAAGTAGAAGGTATAAAATAACAAAGATCAGAGCAGAAATAAATGAAATTGAGAACAACAACAAAAAAATAGAATTAGCAAAACCAGAAGTTTCTTTTCAAGAAGATTAACAAAATCAACAAACCCTTAGCTAGACTGACAAAGAAAAAAAGAGAGAAGTTATAAATAAATGAAATAAAAAATGAAAATGGGGACATTTCTACTGACCCCACAGAAAGAAAAGAGATTATAAGAGGATACTATGAACATCTGTATGCCAAAAAGCTAGACAATGTAGACGAAATGGAAAAATTCCTAGGAACCTACAAACAGCCTACACTGACCCTAGAAAAAATAGAAGATGTCAACAAACCAATCGCAAGTAAAGAGATTGAAACAGTCATCAAGTAACTCCACAAAGGGAAAAGCCCAGGACCAGATGGTTTCACAGGTGAGTTCTACCAAGCATTCAAAGAAGATTTAATACCATTCTTACTCAAGCTCTTCCAAAAAGTTGAACAAGAAGGAATGCTACCAAACTCATTCTATGAAGTCAATAGCACCCTAATACCAAGCCAGATAAAGATATCACAAAAAAAGAAAATTACAGACCCATTTCTCTAATGAATACGGATGCAAAAATCCTCAGTAAAATATTTGCTAATAGAATCCAACAACACATTAAAATAATTATTCACCATGATCAAGTGGGTTTTATACCCAACATGCAAGGGTGGTTCAGCACAAGAAAGTCAATCAGCATAATATACCACATTAATCAAAGAAGAAAAATCACATGATCTTATCAATTGGCGCAGAAAGGGCATTTGACAAAATACAGGATCCTTTCTTAATAAAAACACTAAAAAAGATACAAATTGAAGGAAACTTTATCAACATGGTAAAGGCCATATATGATAAACACACAGCTAACATTGTACTCAATGGCTAAAAAATAAAAGCTTTCCCGTTGACATCAGGAACAAGACAAGGATGCCCACTGTCACCACTGTTGTTCAATAGAGTGCTAGAGGTTCTAGTTTGAGCAATCAAGCAAGAAAAAGAAATAAAATAATCCAAATCAGAAAAGAAGTAAAACATTCGCTATTCATAGATAATATGATCCTATATCTAGAAAGCCCCGAAAAAGCTATAAGAAAGCTGCTAGAGTTAAAAAACAATTTCAGTAGTGTGTCAGGATACAAGATCAATATGCAAAACTAAGTGGTGTTTCTATACAATCATAATGCGTAATTTGAGGAGGGAGTCAGGAAAAATTCCATTTACAATAGCAACTAAGGAATCAAATATTTAAGAATAAACCTAACTAAGGATGTGAAGCACTTGTATTCAGAAAACTGCAATGTACTGTTAAAAGAAATTTAAAAAGACCTAAATAATTGGAAGAACATTCCATGGTGTATTAGTCAGCCAAAGTGGTGCTGCTGCAAAATACCAGAAATCTGTTGGCTTTTGTAAAGAGTATTTATTTGGGGTAGAAGCATACAGTTACCAGGCCATAAAGCATAAGTTACTTCCCTCACCAAAGTCTACTGCCACGTGTTGGGGCAAGATGGCCACTGACATCTGCCAAGAGTTCAGGCTTTTTGGGTTCCTCATTTCTGGGTCTTGTTTCTCTCTGGGCTCAGCTGCTGTGCTCTCTCCACAAGGCCAGCTGTAGACTATCAGGCAAATGGCTCTGTCTCTCTCCCCAGGGCTTCTGCTGTGTCTAAGGAGCCATCTCTATTCCTCTGTGTTCTTCTCCTGTGTGTTTACTTCCCGGGCTCCAGCTCAAAACTCCCAACTCTGTCCTTTGCCATGTCTTTTCTCTGTAAGTCCCCACCCACAACAGGGCGGGGAAGCAATGCCCTACTGACGCGGCCCAATCAAAGTTCTAGTCATAATTTAATCAATTAAAAGTATTACCTCTGACACACCAGTTTGATCAGTGAAGTTAACAGTCATGTCATCATATCTGTGGTAGAATTTGATGCGTGTTTGAATTCATTCACTTATGTGAAAAGGGGAGGGGAGGAGGGAGTAGGGTGGGAGGGAGGGAAAGAGGGAGGAGCGAGAAAGACAGAGAAAAAAAGGAGGGGAGAGAGAGAGAGAAAGAGAGGGAGGGAGGGAGAGAGAGCGAACATGAATAGATGCTGAGAATACAAATGAGTTTCAACATCCACATCCAAAAGAATTAAATGGTCCAGTGGAGGTCAAAATATACAAAGAATTATAACATTAGTTCAAAACATATTAAATTTCTGAAATTCAACTGCTGTTGACATACATTTTTAAAAAGGCAATATTTATATGGCTTGACCTAGTGCAATAACGAGATAAGTAGATGCTGTACAAAGTGCATAAGTGAATCAGGGTCCAAATCTTGTTAGGGAGAAAAGAACATCAAGCTTCACAAACTACATAGACCTGGAAGAAGAGGAGAAATCGGGTTCTCATTTGGCCTTGGCAATGGATGTTCTAAATGTTTATGAATGCAATTGATTTGGAAATCACACTAGTTAAGACTCTATTCATAGAATTTCTGTAGTAAATCCCTTTGAAAAAGTGAAGAATATTGTATTATGTAAATATTTTCATCAAGTTATCTCTGTTGTAGATTCACACCAGTTCTCTTAAAGGGTGGTACTAGGTTAACAGCATGTGTGCTCAGCTCATACTGCCATCAGAATGAGCTCTTCTGCATGCCAATAACTGGCACGTAGACTCCCAGACATATTGTTTATTCTATCAGTCCACCCTCCCCTTCTTTTTATAGTGGAGACTTCCATCTGGAGCCCATCACCCTCACACTCCAAACAGTCTGGTTGCTATGCAAACTTACTGCAACTCCTACTCACTGCTTCCCACCCCCTACTCCCTCAAGATTGTTCTATGCTCCATTCGGGCATTAATACATCTTTAAATAGTTTCCCCAAATGACTCCTTGGTATGTTAACTCCTTGAGACTATGCATCTCTGAAATGCCTTTACCATTGATTGGCATTTTGCAATGGTCTAGAAGTCCAACTTCAAGCTCACTCATCTTCAGGGCTTTCCTGACTTTGCTCGACTGTCCTCAAGCAAATACTGTTAGCAGCTTTTTTTTGCATATAGTCCCTTAAGTTATATTCCATATGTCTACAGATATATGTATGTGAGATGTGTGCTTATATATGTGATAGTATTTATAATATAATAGTTTTCTCTATATTGTCTTTTATTCACTTTAACCATAGATCTTGCAAATACTCCAAATTAATACTTGATGACCCGCCTTGTTCTTATTAATAACTGCATAGCATTTCATTCTATAGGTATACCATCACTTATTTATTTAATGAGTCTACTTTTTATATTCATTTAAGTTTTTTCAATTTTTTACTCTTCCAAATAATTCTATAATATATATTCCTGTATATTTCTATAGGATAAATTCCTAGAAATGGAACTGTTTGAACAAGATTATATGACTTTATAAAAAAAATATTTGGTCTATAGATATTCACGACTGTTTATAATATAAAATGTATCCTTTTCTCTTCGAAATAACTTTTTTTTCTTTAAATTCATCTCTCACTGATAGGTCACAACTTCAGCTCCACTTTTGGTTTTATCTGTCTATTGTGCCTTTGCCCAGGTAGAGACAGAGAGCTCAGAGTTTTAACTACTATACAGGCCCCTCCTCATATTGATTATCTGTTCAATTTTTCAGAAACGTTCCACTTATGTCATCCTCCTAGGTATTTAATGCCTCAGCTTAACCAGGAATATACTCTAGGAATGAGATATGTGTATATTGGACTGGACACAGAAGTAACTTATTCCTTCAAGTCTAGGTAACTGGACCTGGGGTAAGCCTTACTTAAAGGCAATAATTTGGAATATCAGATCTTGATATACAGGCTTAGAGCTTTAAACCTTTCATGTTCTTAACACTGATAATTCCGTTCACCTATATCATCTTGACCCATGTAATAACCTTGAACTTGACCCACTCCATTGAGTGAGTAGCCTACTTTTGGGCAATTGTCCAGAGCCCTTCCCCTGGATCCATATCCTTCAGCTTGAACCCTTCTCATGATCTTACAAAAGAACTTCTCTGGGAAGACAGTTGGGTAAACTGGCTTGGGGCTTGATTGGTTAAGTATTTGCACAGAGTGGCCAAAATGGCATGGGCCCATGAACAGGGAATAACCGCATTTTGTTTACAAAAGAGATAGATCCAAGAAGCAAATCAGAAAGCCAACTCTGGGAATAAGAATAAGTACAGGATCAAGAGCCTGAGTCTGAGCCTAGAGTTCAGAAGCTGATCATCATCAGAAAAAGAGCCTAAGGGAAGGAGCAAGGGAAAAGACAATGATGGTTTAGTCAGATCTTAGTCTAGGAGAGTTTTGGGGTTGGATCAGCTTTTGTTAAGCACACACTGTCCAGGAATATGTTCTGCTCCCTATGATTGCTCTGGACAAGATTGACCCCAGGGTTCTTGAGAGTAAACTTTAAGGTTGAAAGAATAATACTCTGGTAGATGCGACCTGTTCACTACTCTACAGCAGTGACCACTGCTGGGATGGACCCTACTCTGACCTGTGAAGGTCTATTCATTCTTCTTCAGACTGTTCAGATGTTGTGGTCTGCTTCCTACATTATAGGATCACAGTCACTCCACCTAAGAAGGCTGTTTTCTGCTCCCTGGGGGAATGTTCCCCCTGCCAATAAACACTTTCCCTGACTGGGCTCAGTTCTAGGGCAGAAAGAGCAGGGCCAAGTTTTCATGGCAGTGTAAAGGGTGCAGTTATCTTTTACAGCTCATCTTTTAGTGCCATTCCCTGGGTGGGATGCAACAGCCAGGCCAACTCCAAACAAACCCTAATAAAAAAAGATAAATTCGAAGAGCCAACACCACCAATCAACAAGACAATAAGGTATTATTCAATAAGTTTAACAGGGAAAGACTATTTGGAAAAATATTTAAATTATTAAGCTGTAATAAACAGAATAAAGTGTTCAGGAACAAACTCACCCACATAGTGTTATTTGATTTATGATGAAATGATAGAGTAGTATAGTGTGGAAACAAAAATGCCAGTCAACTTGACATACATTTGGACAAAATGAACTCTTCACCCCCACCTAAGAATATACATGAGGGTAATGGTGTGGCCTAAAACAAATATGTCAAGCAACTGTTTGTAATCATAGAACTAGGGATAGAGGTGAGATATACCTACCCAGGGAGCAAGAGTAGGAAGGAGAGATTCTGAAGTGGCATCATTCATGCCAGTGTACTGGTTCAGGAAATGTTGGCAGCAATGGAGCCAAATGTGAGATCCTAGACTTCCAAAGGTTTTCAATATTTTTACTAAGAATTCAAAATAAGAGTTAATTTATCCATTGACAGGATAAACTTTCAAAAGAATCTCTTGTTGTCAATGTCCTAGCCCTTTGATTATTTCTTGCATTTTGCCCTCTATACTTCATTAAATTATTAACTGACAATTTCTAAGACCAGGAGAAAAGAAGTTTTGGGGCTTACCTAGAATTTTTAGTTTAAATAATTTAGAACTATCCAGTTTATTTGTTAAAGAATGAGTAAAGAAACCACAAGAAAGGGCTATTTCTCCTACAGCAGAATATAATTTCCTTCCAAGATACTGCTTACTTTAATCTTACTTTAATAATCTTCATTTGAAAAATTTATGATGCCCAAATTGTTATTCTTTTTGTACCTTCTTATAAGCCAAAAGAATACTAAGGATTGTATTTTTAATGATAAATCCTGACATGATAAATTGTAAAATTAACATTCATTCTAAAAGAAAATCAAAATGCAAAGAAATTGAGAGAATTCATTGCAAATTATTACATTTGTAATAATATCCTCAATGAATAAAGAATTCATAAAATAGATGAAGTAAAGTCATAGATGGTAAGAGAAAATTAAAAAAACAATGAAGACATTTAAATGGCAATAAAAGAAATGCAAATAAAAGCAATTACTAGAATGCCCTTTTCCCCATCAAATACAATGATTATTTAAAGATAATCATGGGAAGCGGCTGTGGCTCAATCAGTAGGGCTCCCGTTTACCATATGGGAGGCCCCGGGTTCGGTTCCCGGGGCCTCCTGGTGAAGGCAAGCCCGCCCGCACAGCGTGGTTGGTTGACCCAGCGAGCACAAGCAGCAAGGGGGGGATAAATGAATAAATAAATAAAATCTTAAAAAAAAAAATAAAGATAATCATTGCCTGTAACAGTGCAGAGAGATAGGCACACTTGTGCACTACCTGAGGGACTGTAAATGTGTACAGATTTTCTAGATAGCAGTTTGTCCAAGTCTAACAGGAGTCTAAAAAAATTGTTCATACCCACAGACTAAAATACATTTTCACAAGTTCATATTGATATAAATAAATAAATGAAATAAAAGAAGGGACAATTTCTTTTTTAGTTGAATTCCAATTAATAAATGTATAAGAAAGGATGTTAATAAAAAATCGCCACTTGGCAAACACTACAGCAATAATCATTGTAGGCAAGGATAATTACCAGGTGCTGAAGTTAGTGGGCAAATGAAACCAAAATTTGGTCCTTCAAAAAGATCAATAAAATTGACAAACCTTTACCTAGACTGACAAAGAAAAAAAAGAGAAAGAATGCAAATAACAAAAATCCAAAATGAAAGGGGAGACATAATTACCAATCTTACAGAAATAAAAAGGATTATAAGAGGTTACTATGAACAGTTGTATGCTAACAAATTAGATAACTTAGATGAAATGGACAAATTCTTAGAAACACACAAAATATCTAAACTGACTCAAGAAGAAATAGAAGATCTTAATCAAGATCAGTAATAAAAAACTTACCAACAGGGAAGCAGATGTGGCTCAAGTGATTGGGCTCCCATCTACCATATGGGAGGTCCTGGGTTCAATTCCTGGGGGCTCCTGGTGAAAGCAAGCTTGCCTGCGCCTGCGGAGAACTGGCGCAGCAAGATGATGCAACAAAGGGAGACAAGCAGACACAGAAAAACGTGCAGCAAATGGACACAGAGCAGACAGCAAGCACAAGTGGCGGGGGGCAGGGAATAAATAAATAAAATAAATCTTAAAAAAAAAAAAAAAAAAACCTACCAACAGGGATGGGGGCAAGATGGCAGCTGAGTAAGGCATTACAAGAGTCAGTTCATCTTACAGGACAGTTAGTAATGTAAACAGAGCTATCTAAAGCACTTGTTTGGGAGGACCATCCTGCAACATCCTTGAAAGAATGGAAGGAGGAAACTGCCCATCTGCAGTAAAGTTGCATGAGTAGAGCACTCCATGCTGCGGAGGATGGTGCCCATCCTCCACTGGCAGTGCAAGTCACCTTGGGAGCGATTCCATTGCTGGAGTAGGAAGCTCTATTTCCCCCAAAAGGGGGAGGAAGAGATGGTTGGTGTATTAGTCAGCCAAAGGGGTGCTAATGTGAAATACCAAAAATGGGTTGGTCTTTATAAAGGGTATTTATTTAGGGTAGAAGTTCACAAATACCAGGCCATAAAGCATTAAGTTTCTTCTCTCACCACAGTCCATTGCCACGTGTTAGAGCAAGACAGCTGCTGGCGTTTGCCAGGGTTCAGGCTTCTTGGGTTCCTCTCTTCCCGGGGCTGCGTTTCTCTCCGGGCTTAGCTCCTGTTTCCTCCACAAGGTCAGCTGTAGACGATCAGGCAAACGGCTTGCTTCTCTTCTCCTGGGGCCTTCTTTCCAACATCAAAACTTCTTCTCAAAAGACTGCTTCAACGGTCCTTGCCTTGCCTTTTATGTTCAATTCCCCACCCACCAAGGGGTGGGGCTCAACGCCCTAATCCTAACCTAATCATGCCCAGATTAACAGATCAGTTTACAAGCATGATTCAATTATATTTTTGGAATTCATAATTACATCAAACTGCCACAGTTGGCCACCGACATCAGCTACTGATTAGTAAATTCGGCTAGTAAAATATAATCCTAAGGTAGCTAAAGTTTAAACTAGTCCAAGTCAAAAAGAGGGCATGAGGGGAAGCAGTGCTGATTGAAAATCACAGTGAGGTTAGGGACAGCTTCTTTCCACCCAGATCAGATTGCAGCCCTAGCCTAAGCTCCAGCCCCGCCTCTGGCAGGGAGGAAGCTGGCAGGACCTGTACCAACCTCTCCAGGTAACTGCAGGCACTTTTGGCCAGCACAGACTGAATAGTCAGACACTTGGGGCTCCATCTCCACACCCCAAAATGATAAGAGAGGAACTGTGTTTCCATGGCCTCTCTGGGCAACTGCAGGTGCTTTATGCCCACACGAATAGTTTGCTGAATGCCTTTGATTCCATCTCGACCCCTCCACTCCCATAGGATAGGAATGTGCTGGTGTTTCTTCAGCCTCTCTGGGAAACTGCAGATGCCTTCAACCTGCACACACTGGATACTTGGACACCTATAGCTCCATCCTCACCCCTCAAAGGATAGGAGGGGAGCCGTGTTTCTTCAGCCTTTCCAGGCAACTGCAGGTGCTTTTGGCCAGCTTGAAATGGTTTGTTGAGCACTTTTTATTCCATCTCCACCATTGCCCCCCCCACCATAGGATAGAAGGGGGCTGGTGTTTCCTCAGTCTCTCAGGGCAACTGCAGGCACTTTTGGCCTGCATGAACTAGAGTGTTGGGCACCTGTGGCTCCACCTGCACATCCTATAGGACAAGGGGCTGGGATAGTCTCCCCAGCCTTTCTGGGTAACTGCAGGTGCTTTTGGCCCCACAGACTGAATAGTCAGGCACCTGTAGCTCCATTCCCACCCCCAAGTACGATAGGAGGGGGCCGGTGTTTCCTCAGCCTTTATAGGCAATGGCAGGGACTTTTGGCCCACACGGATTAGATTGTTGCGCACTCCGGAGGATGTATCTCCAACCCTGGCAAGGGAGGAGGGGGCGAGTGCTATATCAGTCTACCTGGGTAACTGTGATGATTTTGGACTGCACAGCTTAGATTTCTGCCTACACCTGCAGCTCCATCACCACCCCTGGAAAAGGAGGAAGGGGCATGAAGCTTCATCAGTCTCTCTGGGCAACTACAGATGGTCTTGCCTGCACAACTTTGATTATTACACATGGCTGCAGCTCTGTCACTACCTTGGCAGAGGAGAAAGATAAGAGAAGCTTTATCAGTTCCTGGGGGCAACATGGGCAGCTTCAGCCTCCACAGCTTACTGTACCAACTACATCCTTGGCTACTACTACACAACCAGCAAGGGAGAAAGGGGAAGAAAGCTCTAAACTAAAGAGAGAAACTGCACTCAGAATAAATACATCTAGCAAGCCAGATGCCAAGACACCAACAAAAAATTACAATCCACACCAAGAAACAGGAAGATATGGCCCAGCCAAAGGAACAAGATAAGCCTCCAGATGACATAAAAGAGTTAAGACAACTAATTATAAATGTTCAAACAAATCTTCTTAATAAATTTGATGAGATGGCTAAAAAGATTAAGGATATTAAGAAGACACAGGATGAACACAAAGAATTTGAAAGCATACTAAGGTACTATAAGAAAATTATTATTAAGAATTGTGAATTCATAAGATTTCTAATCAATAGTCTCTACTGTTTCAGCCTGGAATTGTGAATGGTTTACTTGTCCTTTGTCCTTTGGAATGTTATAACGCTGCTATGCAGGAAACCCCATCATCCATTACCCAAAAAGCAAATGTTTAAAAAGAACAAGTTACTAGACGTAGTATTTGCACATCGTGTTTGTATCCCCTGTAAAGTTAACATCAAGTTAAACCTGATGTTAGTGTACCATGAACAGAATAGAACAAAAGACTGCTTGGGATACTGCATTCCTCTGGCTGACCACCTCCCTGCCGGGTGGATTCAGTTACTTTTGATGAGGTCATTCCTCATGAGTTGCAAGACTCATTGGAATTCTGAGGTTTGGAACCCCTTAAAAGGGATAGCCCCTAAGCTGCCAGTTGAAGTCTCACCCGGGAGGGGATGCTCTGCCTGGGACCATTTTTCCAATCAGGACTTTAATCAGCTGCAAAGGGACTTCCCAGCCTCGTGAGAGATCAGATGTTGTGTTTTTCCCCAATTTGGTGAGTGGTTGTATATACTTTCATTCTTTCCTATGCTTTTAGTTAATTACTCTTCGTTTCTGATTGCTCAATTGGTATAATCATTTTATATATCTTGAAACTCATTTGATTTAATAAAGCTGCCTTTGCACAGCATTTAGAGTTTCTACCTCTTCCTTAGCAAAACACAGAAAAATAGCAGATCATATGAGAATGAAAGTCATAATAAATGAAATTACAAATACACTGGAAACATATAAAAAAAAGATTTGAGGAGGCAGAAGAAAAGATTAGTGAGCTTGGAGATATGGTCTCCAAAAGCAAAGATACAAAAGAACAGATGAAGAAAAGAATCCAAAAAATTTAACAGGGTCTTAGGGAACTAAATGATAGCAAGAGACATGCAAACATACATGTCATAGGTGTCCCAGAAGGAGAAGAGAAGGGAAACGGAGCAGAAGAAATAATTGAAGAAATAATGGTAGAAAGTTTCCCAGCCCTATTGAAGGACATAGATATCCATGTCCAAGAAGCACAACATACTCCCATCTGAATAAATCCAAATATACCAACTCTGAGACACATACAAATCAGAATGTCAAATGCCAAAGGCAAAGAGAATTCTGACAGCAGCAAGAGAAAAGCAATGCATAACATATAAGGGATACCTAATAAGAATAAGTGCCGATTTCTCATCAGAAATCGGGGAGGCAAGAAGGCAGTGGTATGAGATATTTAAGATACTGCAAGGGAAAAACTGCCAACCAAAAATCTTATATCCAGCAAGATAGTCTTTCAAAAATGAGGGTGAATTTAGAATACTTACAGATAAACAGAAATGGAGAGAGTTTATAACAAAGAGACTGGCTTTGCAGGAAATACTATAGGGAGAGTTACAGTCTGAAAAGAAAAGACAGGAGAGAGAAGCTTGAAAGAGAGTCTAAAAATGAAGATTGTATCAGTAATAGTAAATAGAACTGTCAAAAGAGTGGTGAAAATAAAATAAGACAGGTAAAACCCAAAGGAAATGGGTGAAATAACAACTGCTTTTATAGTAATAACATTGAATGTTAATGGATTAAACTTCCCAAACAAAAGACAGAGATTAGCAGAATGGATAAGAAAATATGGACCATCTATATGATGTCTACAAGAAACTCACCTTAGACCCAAGGATACCAATAGATTGAAAGTAAAAGCCTGGAAAATGATATTCCACACATGCAGTAACCTAAAAAAAGCTAGAGTAGCTATACTTATATCAGGTGAAATAGACTTTAAAAGCAAAACTGTTATTAGAAACAAGGAAGGACATTATATATTAATAACAGGAGCAATTCACCAGGAAGAAATAACAATCTTAAATGTATGTGCACCTAACCAGGATGCCCCAAGATACATGAGGCAAACACTTAAAAAACTGAAAGGAGAAATAGATATCTCTACAATAATAGTTGGAGACTTCAATACACCACTCTCAACATTGAATATAACATCTGGGAAGAGGATCAATTTAAAAAACTGAGAGCTTGAATAATATGATAAATGGACTAAACCTAATAGACATATACAGAACATTGCACCCAAAAACAGCAGGATATAAATTCTTCTCCAGTGCTCATGGATCATTCTCCAAGAAAGACCATATTTTGGGTCACAAAGCAGATCTCAAAAAATTCAACAAGATTGAAATTATACAAACACTTTCTCTGATCATAATGGAATAAAGTTAGAAATCAACAAGAGGTGGAAAAGAGGGAAATTCACAAATATATGGACATTAAACAACACACTCATAAATAATCAGTTAAAGAAAAATTATGAGAGAAATCAATGAATATCTTTGGATAAATGAAAATAATAACACAACATATCACAATCTATGGGATGCAGTGAAGGCAGTGCTGAGAGGGAAATTTATAGCCCTCACTGCTTATATTAAAAAAGAAGAAAGAGCTAAAATTGACGACCTAACTACACAGCAGGAGGAACTAGAAAAAAGACAGCAACCTATTCCCAAAACAAGTAGAAGGAATGAAATAACAAAGATCAGAGCAGAAATAAATGAAATTGAGAACAAAAAACAATAAAGGGAATTAACAAAACCAAAAGATGGCTCTTCAAGAAGATCAACAAGATCGACAAACTCTTAGCTAGACAGACAAAAGTAAAAGGAGAAAAGATGCAAATAAAATAAAAAAGGAAACCAGGGACATTACCACTGACCCCACAGAAATAAAAGGGATCATGAGAGAATACTATGGACAACTGTATGCCAACAAATTAGGCTATGTAGATGAAATGGAAAAATCCTTAGGAACATATGAACAATCTACACTGTCAAAATAGAATACTGCAACAAAACAATCACAAGTAAAGAGATTGAAATCATTTTCAAACAACTTTACAAAATGAAAAGCCCAGAACCAGACAGTTTCACAGGTAAGTTCTACCAAGCATTCAAAGAAGATTTAATACCAGTTTTACTCAAGCTCATCTAAAAAATTGTACAAGAAGGATCGCTACCAAACTCATTCTATGAAGCCAATATCAACTTAATGTGAAAGCCAGATAAAGATCGAGAAAAGAAGATTAGATCCATTTCCCTAATGAATACGGATGCAAAAATCCTCAATAAAATACTTGCTAATCGAATCCAACAATACATTAAAATTATTATTTTTCACGATCAAGTGGGTTTTATACCAGGCATGCAGTGGTGGTTCAACACAAGAAAATCAATCAGTGCAATACACCACATTAATAAATCAAAGAAGAAAAATCACATGATCCTATCGTTTCACACAGAAAAGGCATTTGACAAAATACAGCATTCTTTCTTTGACGAAAATACTATAAAAGATAGGAATTGAAGGAAACTTTCTCAACATGATAACGGCCATATATGAAAAACCCACAGCTAACATTGTACTCAATGGTGAAAGACTGAAAGCTTTCCCTTTAAGATCAGGAACAAAACAAGGATGCCCACTGTCACAACTGTTGTTCATTATAGTGCTAGAAGTTTGAACTAGAGCAATCAGGCAAGAAAAAGAAATAAAAGTCATCCAAATCAGAAAGGAAGAAATTAAATTAGCCTATTTGCAGATGATCTGTTCCTATACCTAGAAAGTTCTGAGAAATCTACAACAAAAAACTGCTAGAGCTAATAAATGATTTCAGTAGAGTGTCAAGATACAAGACCAATACACAAGAATCAGTGGTGTTTCTATACACTAGTAATGCACAATCTGAGGAGGAAGTCAGGAAAAAATGCCATTTACAATAGCGACTAATAGAATCAAATATTTAAGAATAAACTTAACCAAGGATGTAAAACAATTGTATTCAGAAAAGTACAATGTATTGCTAAAAGAAATTTTAAAAGACCTAAATAATTGGAAGAACATTCCAGGCTTATGGATTGGAAGACTAAATATCACTAAGTTGTCAATTCTACCCAAATTATATACAGATTAAATGCAATCCCAATTAAAATTCCACTGGTATTTTTTAAACAAATGGAAAACACAATTAGCAAATTTATTTGGAAGGGTAAGGGGTCCCAAATAGCCAGAAACATCTTATAAAGATAAAAGCGAAGTTGGAGGACTCTCACTTCCAGACTTTAAATCATGTTACCTAGCTACAGTGCTAAAAACAGCGTAGTACTGGCATAAACATAGACAGATAGACCAAAGGAACAGAATTGGTGGTTCAGAAACAGACCCTCACATCTGTGTTCAAGTGATTTTGACAAGGCTGTCAAACCCACCCAGTTGGGACAGAACAGTCTATTCAACAAATGGTGCTGGGACAACTGGATATCCATGTCCAAAAGAAAGTAAGAGGGCCCGTATCAGATACCTTATTAAAAAATTAACACAAAATGGATTAGAAAACCTAAGTATAAAAGCTAGAACCATAAAGCTCCTAGAAGAAAATGCAGGAAAGTATCTTCAAGTTCTGGTGGTAAGTGGGGGTCTCATAAAACTTACACTGAAAGCATGAGCAATGAAAAAAAAAAAAAACAAAAACATGGATAAATGGGACCTCCTCAAACTTAAACACTTTTGTGATTCAAAGGACTTCATCAAGAAGGTGAAAAGGCAGCCCACTCAATGGGGGAAAATATTTGGAAATCACATATCCGATAAATGTTTGATTTCCTTTTTATATAGAGAGATCATACAACTCAACAATAAAACTGCAAGCAATCCAATTAAAAAATGGGCAAAAACTTAAGTAGACATTTCTCTAAAGAGGAAATACAAATGGCCAAAGAGCACATGAAAAATGTCCAATATCACTAGTTATTAGGGAAATGCAAATCAAAAGGACAACGAGATATCGTCTCACTGCATAGAATGGCATTATTTAAAAAAAACAGTAAGTGCTGGAGAGGATGTGGAGAAGTAAGAACACTCACTCACTGTTCGTGGGACTGTAAAATGGTGCAGCCTCTGTGGAAGACAGTTTGTCGGTTCCTCAGGTAGCTAAATATAGAACTGCCATATAATCCAGCAATTCCTCTACTAGGAATATATCCAAAAGAACTGAAAACTGTGACACGAACAGACATCTGCACACCTATGTTCATAGTGGCATTATTCACAATTGCCAAAAGATGGAAACAACCTAAGTGTCCATCAACCAATGAATGGATAAACAAAATGTGGTATATACATACAATGGAATACTATGCTCCCGTAAGAAGAAATGAAATTGGGACACAATTGATAACATGAATGAATCTTGAAGACATTATGCTAAGTGCAATAAATCAGACACTAAAGGACAAATATTGCATGTTCTCTCTAATATGAACTAAATATGAAGAATAAACACATCAAGTTAAAGCCTAGAGTATAGTTTATTAGGAGATAAGAGGAGGGCTACGAAGGACTACTGATGCTTTAAAGTATGTAGATGTTTTAAATAACTTTACTGTAAAAGTGTGGAAATGGATAGAGTTGATGGTAGCACATTATAGTGAGTAGCAGTTCGTTTATAAATGGGATTGTGGCTGAAAAGGGTAGTATAGGGATGTAAATGTCAATTGAAAGAAAGCTAGAGAATAATCTAGGGGCTGAATAACACAATGAACCCAGAGGTGGTTGAGAATTGTGGTTAATTGTACAAACACAAGAATGTCCTTCTGTGAACTACAATGGATGTACATCACTATTGCAGGGTGGTGACAATGTGGAGAAGCATGGGAAAAATGCAATTAATGTAAACTATGGACTATAGTTAACAGCAATACTGTAATATTCTTGCATCAATGCCAAAGATGTACTGTGTTAATAATAGGGAGTATGGGAAAATATGCCAAATATACACTATGGGCCACAGTCAGTGGTAATAGTCTGATGATATCATCTCATAATCTGTAACATATGTTCCACAACTGTGTGGTGTGTTGGTGAAGGGGTGTTGTATGGGAATTCTACACATGTACATGTTTATTTTGTAAGGTCACAACTTCTGTAATAAAAATATATTTTTAAAAAACCTACCAACAAGAAAAGCTCAGGACTAAATGGTTTCACTGGCGATTTTTACTAAACATTCAAATAAGTACACCAACTCTTCTTAAACTCTTCCAAAAATATGAAAAGGAGGGAACACTTATTAGCTCATTCTATGAGGCCAGCATCAATCTAATACCAAAGCCAGATAAAGGTATTACAAGAAAAGAAAATTACAGTCCAATATTTCTTATGAATATAAGGCAAATTCTAATAAATTGAATCCAATAGCACATTAAAAGGATTATACACAATGACTAAGTAATATATATTCCAGGGTGCAAGGATGGTTCAACATGAAAATCAGTCAATATAATACACCACATTAATAGAATGAAGCAACAAAAAAATACATGATCATTTCAATTGCCGCAGAAAGGGCATTTAGCGAAATCCAGCACCCTTTCTTGATAAAAACACTCAGAAAACTAGGAATAGAAAGAATATTCCTTAATATGGTGAAAAGCATATATGAAAAACCCAAAGCTAACATCATATTTAATGGTGAAAACCCGAAAGCTTTCTCTCTAAGATTAGGAACAACACTAGGATGCCCAATTTCACCACTGCTACTCAACATTGTACTGGAAGTTCTAGCCAGAACAATTAGAAAAGAAAAAGAAATAAAAGGCATCAAAATTGTAAATGAAGAAGTAAAACTATTCCTATTTGCAAATGACATGATCCTGTTTATAGAAAATCCTGAAGAATCTACAAGAAAGCTACTAGAGCTAATAAATGAATTCAGCAAAATGGTAAGGTACAAGATAAACACACAAAAATCAGTGGTGTTTCTATACACAAGCAAGGAACAGTTCATAAAAGAAATCAAGAAAACAATTTCATTTGCAATAGCATCTAAAAGAATAAAATATCTAGGAATAAATTTAACAAGGAATGTAAAGGACTTGTACATGGAAAACTACAAATAATTACTGAAAGAAATTAAAGAAGACCTAGATAAATAGAAAAAATATTCTGTGGTCATGGATTGGGACACTTAATATTATTAAGATGTAAATAACACCCAAAGCAATTTATAGATTTAAAGCAATCCCGATCAAAATTCAACACCATCTTTGCAGAATGGGAAAGCAAATCTTCAAATTCACATGGTAGGGGCAAGGGGCCAAAACCATCTCGAAAATGAACAGAGTTGGAGGACTCACACTTTCCCATTTCAAAACATATTACAAAGCTATGGTAATCAAAACAGCATGATACTGGCACAAGGACAGACATACAGACCAACAGAAAAGAATTGAGAGTTCAGAAATAACCCCATACATCTATGGCCAATTGATTTTTTTTCTTTGTTTTTTCTTTGTTATTTGGCCAATTGATTTTTGACAAGGGTGCCAAGTCCACTCAATGGAGAAAGAATAGTCTCTTCAACAAATGGTTCTGGGAGAACTGATAATCCACATGAAAAATAATGAAAGTGGACCTCTACCTCACATAATATACAAAAATTAACTCAAAATGAATCAGTGACCTAAATATAAGAGATAAAACTATAAAACTCTTCAAAGAAAATAAGGAAATACCACCAGGACCTTGTATTAGACAATGAATTCTTAGATTTCACACCACAGGCATAAGCAACAAAAGAAATTAACATATGACCTGGCAATCCCTTTCCTTGATATATATCCAAAAAAAAATTGAAAACAAGGACTTGAACAGATACAGCTACACCAATGTTTATAGCAGCATTATTCACAATAACCAAAAGATGGAAGTAACCCAAGTGTCCATCAATAGATGAATGGATAAACAAAACATGGTATATATTCACAATGGGATATTATTTAGTTTTTAAAAAGAATGACATTCTGATGCATGCAACAACATGGATGAACCTTGAAAACATCTTATTGTGTGAAATAAGCCAAACACAAAAAAAGACAAATAATGTATGATCTCTCTTATATGAAATACCTAAAAGAAGCAAATTTTATAGAGTCAAATATATTGCCAGGGAACAGAGAGCAGGTATTAAGAGGGAGTTATTGCTTAATGGGTGCAGAGTTTCTCTTTGGGGTGATAAAAAAGTTGGGGAAATGAACATTGGTATGGTAGCAAAGTATTGTGAATGTAATTAATATTACTGAATTATATGCTTTAAAGTGGTTAATATGGGAAATTTTGAGTTGTATATAAGTTACTACAATAAAAAATAGATAATAAATAAATAAATAAATAAATAAAAGAAAAAGCACAAAAAAATAGATAAATTGGACTTCATCAAAAATAAAACCTTTCATACATCAAAGAACATTATCAAGAAAGTGAAAAGACAACCAACATAATGGGAGAAATATTTGGAAACCATATATCTGATAAGGGTATAATATCCAGAAGATATAAAGAACTGCTACAACTTAACAACAAAAAGACAAACTACCCAATTAAAAGATGGACAAAAGACTTGAATAGACATTTCTCCAAAGAAATACAAACAGGCAATAAGCTCATGAAAAGTTACTGAACATCATTAGCCATTAGGGAAATGCTAATCAAAGCCTCAATGAGATACCACCTCACACTTTAAAAATGAAAAATAACAAGTGTTGGGGAGGATGCAGAGAAATAGGAACCCTTGTACCTTGTTGAAAGGCATGTAAAATGATACAGCCACTGTGGAAAACAGTTTGGCAGTTCCTCAAAATGTTAAAGAGAATTACCATATCACCCAGCAATCCCACTTCTAGGTATATACCCAAAAGAATTGAAAGCAGGGACTTGAACAGATACATATACACCAACGTTCAGAGCAGAATTATTCACAATATCCAAAAGGTGGAAACAACCCATTTCCATCAACTGATGAATGAATAAAGAAAATGTGATATACACATACAATGAATATTATTCAGCCATTAAAAAGGAATGAAGTTCTGATACATGCTACAACATGGATGAGGCTTGAGGACATCATGTTGAATGAAGTAAGCCAGATACCAAAAGGACAGATGTTCTATGATTCCACTCACATGAAATAATTAGACTATGCAAATTCATAGAGACAGAAATTAGAATAGACATTACCAGGAGCTGGGGAGGGCAGGGGAATGAGGAGTTAATGCATAATGAGAGCAAGATCTCTGTTTACTGTGATGGTAAAGTTTTGGTAATGGATGGTAGTGATGGTTAGCACATTGTGAATGGGATTAATGGCATTGAATTGTATGTGTGGAAATTGTTGAGATGGGAAATTTTGTGTTGTATATATGTTACCACAATTTTAAAAATAGAGAGACACTAAAGAGACAATGGTAATTAAATATAATACATGATCCTGGACTGTATCTAACAATGGAGGAGAAAATGCTCAAAAGCACATTATTGGAACAATTGAAAAAATTGGAATATAGACTATATGCTTTATGGAAATGTTAAATTTCTTGAACTTGATAGTTGTATTTATTAATATGGTTATATAAGTGAATAACCTTGTTCTTAAGAAATATACATAAAAGTATTAAATGGTAAAAGAGTATGATGTATGCAATCTATTCTCAAATGTTTAGAAAATGGATAGTAGATACATAGATGATAGGTAAATAAGTAGATAGATACATAGATCAGTAGATAAAATGATATAACAAATATGGCAAAATATCAACAATTGGTAAATCTGGGTACCTGGGTAGGGGATATATTGAAATTCTCTATTATCTTTGCATTATGTTTGCAACATTCCTGTAAATTTGAAATTATTTCAAAATAAAAAATTTTAAAAACATAGTAGGCAGCAGTATGATGAGCAACAGAATAGTTTCTTAGCCCCAAAGTATCTTCCCACAACATATGTATTAATAAGGAAAAACAGGAACTTAAAGTGCACAAAGGTGCTAGACTCCATTTCAGCCATCTCATATGATCTAAAGGTAATGTCACAAGTAATGAGACATATCTATATCGTGTCCCCTTAATAGAATGCACTGTGAAGGGGTACAATTTCACTTCTGTGGTACACTTGCTGTGGTGGTTTGAAGCTATATGTACCCCAAAAAAGTGTTCTTAAATTTAATCCATTCCTGTGGGTGTGGACCCATTGTAAGTAGGACCTTTTGATGAGATTACTTCAGTTAAGTGTGACACACCTCATTCATGATGAGTGTTCATCCTATTACTGGAATCCTTTATAAGAGAATGAAATTCAGACAAAGCCGTGGAAGCAAGAAGCTGAAAGCAAGGAAACTGGGAAGAGAAGGGAAAGACCAGCAGATACTGCCATGTGCTTTGCCATGTGGCAGAGGAGCCAAGGATTGCCAGCAGCCAGTCTTTGGGGAGAAAGCATTACTTTGATGATGCTTTAATTTGGACATTTTGTTGGCCTCAAAGCCATGAGTGAATAAATTCTCATTGTTTAAGCCAATCCATTTCATGGTATTTGCTGGGGCAGACTAAGAAACTAAAACACTTGCTAAAAATTAGTAGAATTTAAGCATGAGGAAATATCACAAAACCCAAATTCAGGGCTACTGTACAAAATAATTGGCCGGTAATCTTCAAAATGTTCAAGGTCATGAAAAATAAAGACCACAGGCAGAAAACACCACTTGCTGGCAAACCACTGCTAGAAGCCAAGAGAGAGGCATGGAACAGATTCTTCCCTAGAGATGTCAGAGGAAGCATAGCCCTGCTGACACCTTGATTTTGGACTTCTAGCCTCCAGAACTGTGAGACAATAAATTTCCATTGTTTTAAGTCACCCAGTTCATGGTACTTTGTTACAGCAGTGCTAAGAAACCAAGACAATTGTCAAATGTCTTTTTTGCCTCGATGTAAACAATCATATGATTGTGTGTGAAACATGGCTTGTGCTCATATTGGGTAAGGCTAGCAGAGCAACTCACTAGCTTTAATCAGGTCTTTTTCCCTGCCTTATCAAAGAGCACCAACGACTTGCTACTTGCCAGATCCAATGGACTCTTTTCAGACATCATCTTACTTGACTTCTGCGCAGCATTTGATGGAAATGACTATTCATTTCCTGGAGCTTTTTGTTCCCCCTCTTGGCCTCTGTGATGCCTAATCTCTGAGGATTCTTCCCATACATCTGTGACTTTTGCTTCTAGTCTCTATCTTTAGTTTCTTTCCCTCTGCCTCTCTTAAATCTTGTTTCTCGGGGTCCTCTCCTTGACCTTCCACTTTTCCAGTTTGCATGTTCTTCCTTATTCATCTCATCTATTCCCATGGTTTCAACTACCACCTTTGAACTGAAAATCTTAAATCTAGACATCCTGTTCAAATCTCCTGTGTGCCAATATATTCTTTGTCTGATGGCACATACTTAATGTGAAATCATTTTCCTCCAAGTTTGTTCTACCTTTTCTGTTTTATTGGACATCATCCACCAATCACCCAAGTGTGGTCCTTGGGAGCCATCTTACATTGTCCTATTCTCGCATCCTCCAGATTGAATCAGCTGCCAAATCCTGTCATGTGTGCCTTATAATTTTTTTCCAGTTCCTTCCTCTCCAATCCCTCTGCCACAGCTTCATCACAGTTTGCACAGATAATGCAGTTGCTTCCTAAATTGCCTCTGTCTGAAAAGCCAGAGCCAGCTTTCTTGCAGGCAATCCAGAATAGCACCTTCTGTGTAACCCCATCATCAGCCCTTCAGTGCTGGCAGGAGATACTTATGAAGCCCTTGGGCATCTTTCTTAGTCTGTCACTCTTACAATCTAGTCCTCTGACTCAGACCCGTGATAGCCCTGTAATTCATCCACCTAATTACTTCCAGTACAATGGTGCCTTTGCACATGCTTTTCCTTCTGCCTGGAAGACATACTCTCTCTTCCAAGATTCAGACAATATTTGAAGTCTTCCCTGATCAGTGACCCCCACCTTCTTCTGGCCTAAGTAGAGTTAAGCTTTTCTTTCTTTTTATTCCCATAGTTCCCTAAACATACCTCTCTTATAGTGGATGTTACTAGAATTTACTGAGCCCCTTGAAAGTAGAGGCTGCATTTTATTCTTATCAGGTACTGAACAGAAGCTGCCTCCTCAGGCAGCTCCCACCTAACCCTGAATTTCCACAGTACCTACCTCCCAGATGCCCATCCTTGGACAGACAGACTGACAGAGATTCAGGAGTAAGGAGCTGTGTGACTTGTGCATCTAGGCAGCAGCAGTGAGCTCTAGGGTATTTCTTTCCTTGCTAGAACTGTGGGTATATGCATGTGTGTAAATGAGGTGTTCCTGGGATTCCATCTCTATTCAAAAAGCCCCTTCCCAGGATCCAGGATTGAGAACATGAGGCTAACAGGATGGCATAGGGATCTGTCTGTGCATCTGGGTATGCAATAAGGTACAGGAGCTACCCAGTGGCTCAGATGCACCTTACTCGGGGAAGGATTTTGCTAGGATTACCAGCCTGGTCTCAGAGTCACCTCATCTTTTTTCTCTCTCCTCTTTTTCTTTCCCCACCAATCCCAAAGCTACAAGAATAGATTTTCGGTTACACCTGATGCGGCAGACTAAGGGCAAAGCTGAGTGTGTGCTCTAGTCTGAATGCCCCTGATAGTTGTAACTGAATAGTTCTAGCATTGGATTTATTTTTAGAATTGGAAATGAAGAAGCAGTCACATTAACCTTTTCACAGCTGCCTTTTGCTTTAAACAAGTGTCTATAATTGAAGGAGCAAACTGATTCACATACTGACACATGCATCTGCCTGCATCCAAGTGTATGTACATTTTCCTACACAGTTTCTACATATGCAAGATTCTCTCTCTCTATTTCCCCCTCTCTCCTTCTCCTACTCCTTCCCAGGAATGCCTTGTATGTTTGTAAAAATATTCCTTTGGGTTTGTGTAAAAATGTTTTTTTCTTTATATACATTTTCTGTTTTGAGTCATGCAGTAGGAGGAAGAAAAATATTGCAGCTGGTTTCCTCCAGCTAGTTACAGCTAGTGCCTCTGAGTCATAGCTGCAGATTCATAATTATTACCCTACCAAAGCAAATGCTGTAGCCAGGCAGGGCGGGGGCCAGTTCACCTCACACACAAGGAGGTAGAGTCTCTGCTACTACCTGATGCTCATTGTTCCAGAATTAGAAGCTTAAGCCACGGCCAAACTCTTCTGAGCTTTGTTCTTCTTTGGCCCATGCCCCATTTCCCCTTGGTCCAGACACCACGGGGGAGAAGCTTAAGGAGTCCTAGCGCTTGCCCCAGAGCTCCAGGATGCCAGCCACACGCCCAGCTGAGCTTCCCTAACTGCCTTCCCTAACTGCTTTGCAGGTTGCCCGTTCACTCTTGAGAATTCTGAAGCTGAGGAAGTGAGGACCAAGTGCACTTTGTAGGGCATCCTGCACTGATATATTTTTGTTTGTTTTAATTATTTTGCATTTATTATAAAATGTATTAGAAAAGACAGAAATAGTACATCAAATCCACAGTTTTACAAATGTCAGAAGAATCTGTTTAAGGTTGATTTAAAGAAAAACATTAAGTTATCGTACGGGAGATGCTTGGAAATGATAAAAGTCACAAAGATGGTATAATAATGAGTGAAGTTTGTGATACATTGCTCTAGGCATTGGAGAGTCATTGAAAAGTGTAATCAGGGGAGTAAGATAATATGATATGCCAGAGATTAGAATGGGAAGCACCAGAAGGGAGAGGGGAAAAGTTGGTAGGGATAGTAATGATGCAATGGAGAAAGAATGAGGCTCTGAAGTAGTATTGGGAATGGAGATGAGTGGAGAAGTGGGAGGAATATTTCATAGGTGGAAATCAAAGTAAATTGGTGATTAATTGGAGGTATAAGTTAAGGGACAAAGAAGTCAAGGGTTACTCTGAGAGTCTGAGCTTCAGCGGTTGAATGGATGGTGATGAAAAGATAGAGTATGCAAAAGAATCTAGTTTGGGAGGCAATATAATGAATTTGGTTGGAATATACTAATTTCAAAGAATCTGCATAACAATCATGTGGCAATTACCATAGGCTCAGCAATACATGTTAGGAACTCTAGCTATATAGATGAAGATTCTGACCTGAAAGTCATCAGTAATGGTTGAAGTCATGGGAGCAGATGAGATTACACCAGGAAATGGTGTAGACTAAGGAGAAAAGAGAGCTAAGGGTGACACCCACACCCGTGGAATACCAATATTTAAGGAATTGGTAAACAAAGAATTGCCTGGAAATGCAACAGAGAAGGGATATTCAGAGGGGTAGGAGGAGTCTGAAATACTGTAGAAATTGAAGAATAGAGTTTCTAGAAAAGAAATATTAGATTCTACATAGAGGTCGAATAAGACATCCAAAAAGAGGTCATTGAATTTGACAATTTATATGTTAATAACCATTTCCCAGAAGTTCTGGGTTAAGGAAGAAGCTGATTTCAGAAATTTGGGGAGTAAATGGGAGATGAGGAAATGGGTTTGGGGTAAAAAATGTTTTTACAGAAGGTTGAGTAAAAATGCTATTCCACAATATTGGTAGAAAAAGTAATAAAAGAAATAAAATATGGGATTGAAGAGGACAAAGTTAGGCAAAGTTAGGTGAATGAGGATTAACCAGGAGTGAGGACGAGAAGAGAGCTATAGCATCAAACCACTTATGTGGCAAGCAGTGAGAGAGATGAGAATCAGTAGTGCAGGGTTAGCCTTGGAAAGTTAGAGTTAATAGTAACTCTCTTACCTGGTTTACAGATGGCCATATTTTCACCTGTTGAGTTACTGGCTGTTCTCTTCATGGCTGTTTACTGACTGGCTTGTATCATATTTTTAAATTTTTTATTCTAGTAACATATATAATCTAACACTTTCCCTTTTAACCATACTCACATTATAATTCAGTGCTGTTAATTACATTCACAGTCTTGTGCTACTATCCATTACCAAAACTTTACAATCAATGCAAATAGAAATTATGTACAATTTAAGCATTAATTCCCCATTCCATACCCTCAACCCAGCCCCTGGTAAACTGTATTCTAGATTCTGTCTCTATGAGTTTGTTATTCTAATTACATCATATCAGTGAGATCATAAAATATTTGTCCTTTAGTGTCTGGCTTCTTTCACTTAACATGATGTCTTCAAGATTCATCCATGTTGTCACACAAATCAGACCTTCATTCTTTTAATGTTGAATAATATTCCATTGTATGTATGTACCACGTTTTGTTTATCCATTCATCTGTTGATAGACACTTGGGTTGCTTCCATCTTTTGGCAATTGTGAATAATGCCACTAGGAACAGGGGTATGCAAATTTCTGTTCGAGTCCCTGCTTTCACTTTTTTGGGGTATATGCCTAGTAGTGGGATTGCTGGGTCATGTGGTAGTTCTATACCTAGCTTTCTGAAGGACTGCCAAACTGCCCTCCATATTGGCTGCACCATTTTACATCCCCCCTAGCAATGAATGAGTGTTCCTATTTCTCGACATCGCCTCTAACACCTGTAATTTTCTGTTTTTTAGTAGTAGTCATTCTAGTGGGTGTGAAATGGTACATCATTGTGATTTTGATTTGCATTTCCCTAATGATGTTGAGCATCTTTTCATTTTCTTTTTAGTGAACAGTATATCCTTTTTAGAGATATTCAAGTCTTTTGCCCATTTTTAAATGTCTATATTGTTAAGTTGTAGGATTTCTTAATATATTCTGGATATTAAACCCTTATCAGATAATGGTTTCCAAATATTTTCTCCCATTGAGTAGGCTGTCTTTTCACTTTCCGGATAAAGTCCTTTGATGCACAAAAGTTTTTAGTTTTGAGATTATCTATTAATCTATTTGTTTCTTTTGTTACTTGTGCTTTGGGTGTAAAGTTTAAGGAACCATTGCCTAACACAAGATCCTGAAGATGCTTCCCTACATTTTCTTCTAGGAGTTTTTTAGTCTTGGTTCTTATATTTAGGACTTTGATCCATTCTGAGTTAATTTTTGTATATGGTGTAAGAAAGGGGTCCTCCTTCTTTCTGTTGTATATGGATATCCAGTTCTCCTAGCATCATTTGTTGAAGAGATTATTTTTTCCCAATTAAGTAGACTTGGCAGCCTTGTAAAAAATCAATTAGCCATAGATATTAAGGTCTATTTCTGACCTCTCAATTCAATTCAATTGTTCTATATATCTATCCCTGTGCCAGTAACGTGCTGTTTTGATCACTGTAGCTTTGTAATAAGCTTTAAAGTCAGGAAGTGTGAGTCCTCCAAATTCGTTCTTCTTTTTCAAGATGTTTTTGGCTATTCGAGGTCCCTTACCCTTCTAAATGAATTTGATAATTGGCTTTTCCATTTCTGCACAGTAGGCTGTTGGAAGTTTGATAAGGGTTGCATTGAATCTCCAAATCATGTTGGGTAGAACTGACATCTGAATAATATTTAGTCTTCAATTCATGAACATGGAATGACTTTTCATTTATTTAGATCTTTGATTTATGTTAGCAACGATTTGTAGTTTTCCATGTGTAAATCCTTTACATCTTTGATTAAATTTACCCCTAAATATTTGATTCTTTTATTTGCTATTGTTAATAGAATTTTTTCTTGATTTCCTCCTCAGATTGCTTATTACTGGTTTATAGAAACCCTATTGATTTTGGGAAGTTGATCTTGTACCCAGCCACTTTGCTGAATTTGTATCTTTGCTCTAGTATCTTTGTTGTAGATTTTTTGTCTTTCTATATATAGGACCAATGTCATGTACAAATGAAAGTTTTGCTTCTTCCTTCCAATTTAGAGGCCTTTTATTTCTTTTTTCTTGCATAATTGCCCTAGCTACAACTTCCAGTACAATGTTGAACCACAGTGGTGACAGTGGGCATCCTTGTCTTATTCCTGATCTTAGACAGAAAGCTTTCAGTCTTTCACCATTAAGTTGGTGTTCTCAGTGGGTTTTTCATATATGCCCTTTATCATGTTGAGGAAGTTTCCTTCTATTCCTATTTTTCTAAATGTTTTTATCAAGAAAGGATGCTGGATTTTGTAAAATGCCTTTTCTGCATTAACTGAGATGATCATGTGTTTTTTTCCCTTTGTTTTGTTAATATGATGTATTACATTAATTGATATTCTTATGTTGAACCACCCTTGCATACCTGGGATAAAACCCACTTGATCATTGTGTATAATTCTTTTAATATTCTCTTGAATTCAATTTGCTAGTATTTTGTTGAATATTTCTGCATATATATTCATAAGAGAAGTTGGTCTGTAATTTTATTCTCTTGTAGTTATCTTTTTCTGGCTTTGATATTAGGGTAATATTGGCCTCGTAGAATGAGTGAGGGAGTATTCCCTCCTCTTCAATTTTTTTGGAAGAGTCTGAGCAGGATTGATATTAATTCTTGGAATGTTTGTTAGAATTCACCTGTGAAGCCATCTGGTCCTGGAAATTTTATTGGGAGGTTTTGGATGACTGATTTAATCTCTTTACTTGTAATTGGTCTGTTGAGATCTTCTATTTCCTCTGAGTCCATGTATATTGTTTGTGTGTTTCTAGGAATTTGGCCATTTAATCTAGGTTGTCTAATATGTTGGCATACAGTTCTTTATAGTATCCTCTTATGATCCTTTTTAATTTCTGTGGGGTCAGTAGTAATGTCCTTCATCTCATTTTTTATTTTATTTATTTGCATTTTCTCTTTTTTTCTGAGTATAACTAAGGATTTGTCAATTTTATTGATCTTTTTTTAAAAACCAACTTTTTGTTTTGTTAATGCTCTCTGTTGTTTTTCAGTCTCTATTTCATTAATTTCTGCTCTGATCTTTCTTATTTCTTTTCTTCTGCTTGCTTTGGGTTCAGTTTGCTGTTATTTTTCTAGTTCTTCCACATATGCAGCTAGGTCTCTGATTTTATCTTTCTTCTTTTTTAATGTAAGCATTTAGGGTTATGAATTTCTCTTCCAGCACTGCCTTTGCTGTATACCAAAGTTTTGATATATTGTGTTCTCATTTTCATTCATATGAAGATATTTACTGCTTTCCCTTGTCATTTCTTCTTTGACCCACTGATTGTTTAAAAGTGTGTTATTTAACTTCCGTATATTTGTGGATTTTCCAGTTCTCCACCTGTTATTGATTTCCAGCTTCATTCCATTAGGGTCAGAGGAAGGGCTTAGTATAATTTCAATATTTTAAATTTATTGAGACTTGTTTTGTGACCTAACATGTGGTCCAACCTGGAGAATGATGCATGTGCACTTGAGAAAAATGTATATCCCACTGTATTAGGGTGCAATGTTCTGTATATGTCTGTTAGGTCTAGTTAGTTTATCATATTATTCAAGTTAACTTTTTCCTTATTAATCTTCTGTCTAAATGTTCTACCTATTTATGAGAGTGGTGTAGTGAAGTTTCCAGCTATTATTGTGGAGGTGTATATTTCTCCCTTCAGTTTTACCAGTGTTTGTCTCATGTATTTTGGGGCACCATTGTTAGGTGCATAAATATTTATGATTGTTATTTCTTCTTGGCGGATTGACCCTTTCATTAATATAGAGTGTTCTTCTTTATCTCTTGTACCAGATTTTATCTTAAAGTCTATTTTGTCTGATATTAGTAAAGCTAATCCAGCTCATTTTTGTTACTATTTACTGTTTGAATTTGCTGTGTCTGTTGTGTGCTGGTCTTCTTTTTAGGAGGCACCAGGGCATTAAAAGCCTCCTTGATGTCTCCTCCAAGCTGTGTTTCATGGAGAACTCAGCCATTAATTATATGGAGGTTCCCTTGTACATAACTAATTGTTTTTCTCTTGCTGCTTTCAAGATTTTTTCCTTGTCTTTTACTTTCAAAATTTTTGCTATGTTGTGTCTGTTTATGGATTTCTTTGTGTTTATCTTAGTTTTAGTTTGCTAAGCTGCTCAAAGCAGATACCATGAAATGGGTTGACTTAAAACAATGGGAATTTATTCATTTTCAATTTTTAGGCTGAGAAAATGTCCAAATCAAGGCATCATCAAGGTGATACTTTCTTCCTGAAGACCAACCAGCTGTCAGTGATCCTTGTTCTTCTGTCACATGGCAAGTCACTGACAGCATCTGCTGATCTCTTCCTTCTCTTCCAGGTATTGTTGCTTTCGGCTTCTTGCTTCCATGGCTTTCTCTCCCTCTCATTGTATTTATCCCATTTATAAAGAACTCCAGTAAGAAGATTAAGACCCACCCTGACACACCTTAACTGAAGTAACCTCATCAAAAGGTCCTACTTACAATAGGTTTACACCCACAAGAATGGATTAGCTTTAAGAAGGTGATTTTCTGGGGGTACATACAGTTCCAAACCACCACAATCCTACCTGGGTCTTGCTGGCATTTTCAACCATTATTTCTTCAAGTATATTTTCTGTTTCTTTCTCTCTCTCTTCTCCTTCTTGTACTCCCATTATGCATATCTGAGTGACACCCCTTCTTCAGGAGCTGAGTACTCAGTGGAAGATGGGACAGCAGCCTGAGGTCTTCTCAGCTTGCCTTTCTTGGCATGGAAACAATGGCATCGGAGCCGTGGAAATGGCAATTGTGGTCCAATAGTTTCAATGCAGGATGCCCATAGTAAAGTCTCTGCTCTAACTGGGGACTGGAAAGAAAAAAGGAGCTTGCACTTCTTGACCACACTTGCTCATGATTTAGCCACAGCAACAGGTGCAGGATGAGAAATGCTGAAGTCCTGCTCCTCTGCTAGGAAGAAAGCCCCTGAACTGGGAGCTGGGGGAAGAGGCAGCCCTGTGTTCTTGGTTCCTTCAGTCTGGAGTGGAGTCTCCTCTTCACAGAGCTGGGAGAATGAAGTCTTGGTTTAGATACCACAGGCTCTTACCTTTTTACTAAATTTTTTTTTGTTTGTTTGTTTTATTTTTTACTTTTTTTATTTTTAAAGAAGCTTTAGATTACATAAATGTTACATCAAAAATATAGGGGATTCCCGTATACTCCACCCCCTCCCCTCTCCCACTTTCCCCCATTAACAATATCTTTGAATAGTGTGGTACATTTTTTACAATTGAAGCATATTTTTACATATTGAAGCATTGCTACTAACCATGGTCTGTAGTTTACATTATGGTTTACACTTTGCACTGCACAGTTTTAAAGGTTTTGACAGAATGTATAATGGCCTGTGTCCATCATTGAGTGTCATACAGGATAATTCCAATGTCCAAAAATACCCCAAGTCACACCTATTCTTCACTCTCCATTTCTTCCAGAACCTTTGGTGGCCACTGCCTTTATATCAATGATACAAGTTCTTCCATTGCTAGAATAAATAATAAGTCTACTTTAGTCCATAGTTGGCATTCCCCCCTTATATTTGTTCATTCCTCAATCTTGAGGATTTGGGGATGTGATGCCCACTCTGTTTCTAATTGAGAGGGGGCTTAGATCCCAAGGGGCAGATGATAAAACTGTCTTGCTTTCAGTTCTGGATACTCTCTGTTTTTTGGAATGGGCATTATCCATCATCATCCTTTTGTTAGTTGTCCTAAGCAAGTCCGATGAACTGGAGAGTAAGTGTTACAACTCTGCTGAGATTCAGGGCTCAACCAGCATATGAAAAGACTGAAGATTTAAGTCTCTGAGTGTATTAGTCAGCCAAAGGGGTGCTGATGCAAAATACCAGAAATCTGTTAGCTTTTAAAAAGGGTATTTATTTGGGGTAGAAGCTTACAGTTACCAGGCCATAAAGCATAAGTTACTTCCCTCACCAAAGTCTATTGCCAGGTGTTGGAGCAAGATGGCTGCTGATGTCTGTGAGGGTTCAGGCTTCCTGGGTTCCTCTTTTTCTGGGGCTTGCTTGTCTCTGGGCTCAGCTCCTCTGCTGTCTCCACAAGGTCAGCTGTAGACTATGAGGCTCTCTAGGCTTTGTCTCACTCCACAAGGCCAGCTGTAGACTATCAGGCAAATGGCTCTGTCTCTTCCCGGGACCTTCTCTCCTTCCTCATGACCAAGCTCCTCTGTGTGCGGGACTCCAGCACTAAAACGCAGCTTCAGAACTCCAACATCAAAACTCCAACTCCTCTGCTCTGCCATGTAGTTTTATCTCTGAGTCCTCGCCCACCAACATCCTACTGATGTGGCCCAATCAAAGCCCTAATCATAACTTAATCGCACCCAGAAGAACAGACCAATTTACAAGCATAATCCAATATCTATTTTTGGAATTCATAAATAATGCCAAACTGCTACACTGGGACATATATTTAATGAGTATGGTGCTAATTGTAGGTTCAAATAAAAGTGGCAAAAGAGCCATGTGTAGCCATGAGACTACCTCTGTTACATTGGAGAGCATATATTCCAAAGTAAGGCCTGCTGACAGGATGCCAAATTCCTGAGAGTATCTGCCCTGCCCATAGTGTCTAGATATCTGTAGAGCCCTCAGGAGCCAGCTGTTTGAGGCACTGTTTACTGTGGCAGTCAATGAGATCCTGCTGAGATGTGCATAAGCATAACCTCTGGCATGACCTCCTGACTCAAGTTGAAATCTCTTAGCCATAAAAATTCATTTGTATTTAATATTTCTCCCTTTTACCCAATTTTTGTTGATGTTCTTGAATAGATATTTCTTCATTAGCTCTTTGTTTTAGGATTTCAGAGACTTTAAATACTTTTTTAAAAAATGGTTTTCACCAGTTTACTGGGGAATGGGTCAGTGGACCTCCTCACATTTTTATGCTGGGAGTAAATATACCTCTTGTGACAGTTTGAAGTTCTTTTTTGAAACCCAAAATATTATGTTCTTAAACTAATCTATTCCTGGGGTGTGGTACCCTTTGATAGCATTAGATCACTTGAATAGATTGCTTTAGATTGGACTATGTCAGTGAGCTGTGATACAGGTTGGGTCTCTGCCCTCTTGCTGGGTCTTATATAAATGGAGACACAGAGATAATGAGAGACACAGAGAAAGGAAGCTGCCATTTTGACCTGGCCACGTGAGAAAGAGGACTCCAGGATTGCTAGTGGCCAAAACTGAAGCATGTAGCTCCCAAGAGTCTGGGCTCACAGAGCAGCTCCAGGCTGAAGAGACAAGCCATATGCCTGATAGCCCACAGCTGAACTCAGGAAGAAAGCCGATCAGCCAAGACTGAAAGTGGAGGCCTGGAGAGAGACAAGCCCTAGGCCTGCTCACCCATAGCTAGGCTCCAGGAGATGGTGAGCCTAAAGGGGAAGGCAAGGACCTCAGCAGAGATTGGCCACCACCTTGCTTTGCCACATGGCAGGACCCCAGGATCACCACTAGCTGAGTTTGATGAGAAAGCATCTCTGATGGTGCTTTGATTTGGACATTTCACAGCCTTGGAACTGTAAGATTTCCCCCTAATAACATTCCCATCATAAAAGATAGCCCATTTCTGGTACTTTGCATCAGCAGCCCTTTGGCAAACTAATACAACACTCCATGTTTGAAGAACATATTTGCTGAATATAGAATTCTTGGTTAAGAATGTTTTTCTTTCAGCACTTTGACTATGTCACACCACTTCCTTCTGGCCTTCAAGGTTACTGATGAGAAATAAGCTCTTAATCTTATTGAGGATTCCTTGTATGTGATTAAATACTATTCTCTTGCTGCTTTCAAGATTATTGCTTTGTCTTTTGACAGTTTGGTTATGATGTGTTTGCATGTGAATCTCTTTGAATTTATACTACTTGTAGTTAATTGAGCTTCTTGGATGTGTACATTAATGTTTTTCATCAAATTTGGGAAGTTTTGGTCATTATCTCTTCAAATATTCTTTCCGCCCCTTTCTCACTCTCCTCTCCTTCTGATAATCCCATTATGTGTATGTTGAAATGGTTTTTATTATTCCACACATTTTTGAGACACTGTTCATTTTTTCTTCAATACTTTTCTTTCTTTTTGTCATATTGGATTATCTCAATTGACCTATCTTCAAGTTTGCTAATTCTCTCTTCTGTCTGATTAAATCAGCAGTTGAGCCCCCTTAGTGATTTTTTTTTCGTTTTAATTATTGTATTTTTAACCTCCAGAATTTCTAATTGGTCTCTTCATATAATCTCTAGCTCTTTATTGATATTCTGTAATTGGTGAGACATCTTTCTCATATTACACTGTAGTTATTTAGACATGGGTTCTTTTTCTTCTTTGAATATATTTAAAATAACTGATTTAGAGTCTTTATCTTTTAAGTCCAATGTCTGAGTTACCCCAGAGACAGGTTCTATTTATTTATTTTTCTGTGTATGAGCCATACTTCTGTTTCTTTCCATATCTCATAATTTCTTGTTGAAAACTGGACATTTTAAATAATATAATATTGCAACTCTGGAAATCAGATATCCACCATATCCAAGGTTTATTGTTGTGGCTGCTTGTTGTAGATATTTTTGTTTGCTTCTTTAATGATTTTTCTGAACTAATTATTTAAAGTCTGTAATATTATCATGTGTGACCACCAAAGCCTTTATTTGTTTAGCTTAGTGAACAAAGATGCCCTAATGCCTGGGACTAGTAAGTCTCCCAGAGTTTGCTGAGGGGCTCTATGTATGTGTCAGGGTATTCCTTCAACACACAGTCAGACAATTGACAACACTGCCTTAGTATTCACTTACTGCTTATGCAGATCCTCAGTGTTATTCAGAGATAAGAGCTAAGCACATTCTCAGGCTTTTCCTGAGTAGGCACACAGCCTTCTATGATTCCGAGGAATATGTTGGAGCTTTCCAAATCCCCTAATGATATCTTCATTTTCCTTTTAAGCTTTTTTGGTTAGTCTATTGTTTTCCCCAACTCTCATCCATTGTCCCAGGAAGCTGAGAAGTTAAAACACATGCCTATAATTGTTTTTTAGAAACATACCCTGGAGAGAATGTGTTTCTTCCCTGGGCCAGCTCCAAGTCAGACCATATACAGACAACCTTGCAAGTGGAGTCTTCAAGAGAACCACCAGATGCATGCTTCTGTGGAATATGTAAGTGTTCATCTTGTCATAGTGCATTATCTCAGTGGGTAGAGACCCACACAATATACAATAAAACATTAAACTCCCATCCTGGGGAGTCCAGCAATGTTCTCAATTAGAGGAACAAGAATCCCTCAAGAACATAGGCATTGTTGAATTAAAAAAAAAAAAAAAAAAAAAAAAAGACCAATATGTCAAGTCCTCAATATCATTGCAAGTAACTATGAATCTTATTCTTCAAAAATTGAAACTTAGTGGTTACCATAGGTTCCAAGGGGACGGTGAGAGAAGAATAGAATAGATGGACTATAGGACATTTTAAGGCATTAGAATTGTTCTGCACAATCTTGCAATAACGGATACAGGCCATTTTAAATTTCATCAAAACCTATAAAAGTGTACAGTCCAAAACGTAACCCATAATGTAAACCATTGACCATGGTTAGTAGTAATGCTTTAATATTTGTACATCAATTGTAACAAGTGTACCAACCACATGTAAAATGTTATTAATAGTGGAGAATGGAAAAGGGGGAGTCATGGGATATATGGGAATCTCCTATATTTTCCACATGCCATTTCTGTAACCTAAACCTTCTTTGAAGATAAAATGGAAAAAATAAGGCACTGGAGGAATATATAAAAGAAATTGTCACTGTCATACAAGACAACAGATCTTACAGTGATGAAAGACACAATGTCTAAAAAAATTTTATATTATTTCAATTAAAATTTTTAAAAATATTTTGTTATTTTAAAAACTATTATTATTTCATTTTCTTATTAATTTTATTTGATTAGTTTGTTGGCTTCATTTTTGGAAAGGTTTTGTATCACAGAAGGGTCACAACTGTGGCAGGGGAGTTTCACTGGTGCAGGGTGTCAGTGATGGGAGGATGTGTGGGGGCATGCCTCTAAGGCATATGAATATGTCCAAGTGTTCATGGGGCATTGTCTCAGTGGGTGGAGACTCACACAATAACTGAAAGCATATTGAGTTCCCATCCTGGGAGTCCTGCTACATTCTCTAATAGAATGGCAAGAATCCCCGAGTACAAAGGCAGTGATATTGATGATTATACTTATGAATCTTTTCTTGTGAAATTGAAACTTAGTCTAGTATTATATATTGCCTAAGAGTTACCTCCTGAAAGCCTCCTTGTTGCTCAAATGTGGCCTCTCTCTAAGCCAAACTCAGCATATAAATGCACTATCTTCCCCTCAGCATGGGACATGACTCCCAGGGATGAGTCTCCCTGGCACCAAGGGATTATTACCAAGTGCCAACTAGCAATGCATCTGGAAAAAGATTTTGGCCAAAAGGGAGAAATATTAAATACAAATTAGTTTTTATGGCTAAGAGATTTCAACGTGAGTCAGGAGTTCATTCCAGAGGTTACACTTATACACGTCTCAGCAAGATCTCATTGACTGCCACTGTAAACAGTGCCTCATACAGCAGGGCTCCTGAGGGCTCTGGAGACATCCAGACACTATAAGCAGGACAGACAAGCTAAGGAATTTGGCACCCTGTCAGTGGGCCTTACTCTGGAATTTATGCTCCCCAGTGTAACAGTTAGCCTCATTTATAATATCCCTGCACATGGCAATTCTGCCCCTTTTATTTGAGCCTATAATTAGCACTATACTCATTAAATATATGTCCCAGAGACTTAAATCTTTGGTCTGTTCATGTGCCAGTTGAGCCCTGAATCTCAGCATAGTTGCAACACCTACTCTCTAGTTCATTGGACTCACCCAGGACAATTAACAAGGAGATGATGATGGACAATGCCCATCCCAAGGAACAGAGTGTCTGCAACTGAAAGCAAGACAGTTCCATCCATCTGCCCTGTGGGATCTAAGATCCCTCTCAATTTGAAGCAGAGTGGGCATCACCATCCCAAAATCCTCAAGATTGGGGAATGAACAATGGACTACAGTAGACTTATTATTATTCTATTATAGACTTATTATTATTCTAGCAATGAAAGAACTTCTATCATTGCTATAAAGGCAGTGGCCACCAGAGGTTCTGAGGGGAGGGAGAGGAAGAATAGGAGTAATATGGGAACATTTTTCGGACATTGGAATTGTCCTGCATGATATTGCAACAACAGATACAGGCAATTATATATTTTGTCATAACCTACAAAATTGTGTGGGACAGAGTGTAAACTCTAAAGTAAACTATAGTCCATAGTTAGTAGCAATGCTTCAATATGTGCTCATCAATTGTAACAAATGTACTAAACTAATGAAGGAGGTTGTTAAGGTGGGAAAGTGTGGAGGGGATAGTGGGTGGGGCATATGGAAATCCCCTATATTTTTTTATGTAACATTTATGTAATCTAAAGCTTCTTTAAAAATTAAAATTAAAAAAAGAGAACCACCAGAGAGGTCAAGTAATGATAATCATTTGGAAATGAGGCTTTGAAAGAGCTCCAGCTCTGTTCTGCCCCATCCAGGAGCTGTTCAGCTGTACTTGGATTGCAGGCTGCAATGAAGTTGATGCTAGGGCAAGTTAGAGCACCAAAAAGCTCACTGTTCTTGCTGAGATTTTTTCTTGCATAGACACTCTGTGTGCTGCTTCAAGAATTTTCCTAATTTCCAGAGTTATTATAAAAATGATTCTGACAACATTTGCCTGTGTTTTTTTCTTTTATGGAGGAGAGCCTTTTTGGATGTCCTTATTCCACCATTTTTGCTGATATCAATTGCTTTTACCTACTGCTACTCCACATCTGTGTATCAAACTGTAGGCTTAACAGAGTTAGCCAAACAACCTAAAATGTGTTTTTCTGTTGCTATATAATCTATGGCATTTTCCCATTTTACTCTCACCAATATAAAAAAATCTTGAATGATGTCAAATAATCAAGTTATCTTTATGCAGGAGCAATATCAGAAGTTGCACAGTTCATCCAAAACCAATTTTATTGCTAGATTAAGTTACTCAGTTGCATGACCTTGATGGGGAGGGTGGAAATACTCTATTGGAATGTTCTTAAAAAACAGGGATCTGATTGAATCAATTATCAAAAACCTCCTAACAAAGAAATGCTTAGGACCAGATGGATTCACAGGGGAATTCTGCCAAAAATTCCAGGAATTAACCTCAATTTTGCTCAAACTCTTCCCAAAAATTGAAGAGGAGGAAACATACCCTAATATATTCTACCAGACCAACATCACCCTCATACCAAAGCTAGATAAAGATACCACAAGAAAAGAAAACACCTGACCAAAATCTCTTATGAATATAGATGCAAAATCCTCAACAAAATACTAGCAGACCGAATCCAACAGCATATTAAAAGAATTAAATACCATGATCAAGTGAGATTTATCACTGGTATGCAAGGGTGGTTCACCATAAGAAAATCAATTAATGCAATACACCACATTAACAGAATGAGGGAAAAAACCCATATGACCATCTCAATCGATGCAGAAAAGGTATTTGACAAAATACAGCATCCTTTCTTGATAAAAAACAACAATAACAACACTTAGAACACTAGGAATAGCAGGAAACTCCCTCAACATGATAAAGACCATATATGAAAAGCCCACAGCTAACATCCTACTTAATGGTGAAAGACTAAAAGCTTTCCCTCTAAGAATAGGAATAAGACAAGGATGTTCACTGTCACCACTGTTATTCAATAATGTACTGGAAGTTCTAGCCAGAGCAATTAGGCAAGAAAAAGAAATAAAAGGCATCCAAATTGGAACAAAAGAAGTAAAACTTTCCCTATTTGCAGATAATATGATCCTATATAAACAAAACCCAGGAAAAGCCACAACAAAGCTCCTAGAGTCAATAAATGAATTCAGCAAAAAGTCGAGGTACAAGATCAACACCCAAAAATCAGTAGTGTTTCTATATGCAAGCAATGAGCAATATGAAGAAGAAATCAAGAAAAAATTCCATTCATAATAGCAATAAAAATCATCATATATCTAGAAAAATATATAACCAAGGATATAAAGGACTTATACACAGAAAACTACAAAACATTGCTAAAAGAAATTAAAGAAGTTCAAAATAAATGGAAGGATATTCCATGTTCATGGATCAGAAGAGTAAATACCATTAAGATGTCCAATAATACCCAAAGTAATTTATAGATTAAATTCAATTTCAATGAAAATTCCAACCTTTGCAGAAATGGAAAAGCCAGTCATCAAATTTATATGGAGAGGTAAGGAGTCCTGAATAGCTAAAGCCATCTTGAAAAAGAATGAAGTTGGAAGGCTCACACTTCCTGATCTTAAAACTCACTACACAAGGGTAGTGGGTGTAGATCAGTGGCTGAGTGCCTGCTTTGCATGTACGAGATCCCAGATTCAATCCCCAGTACCTCTTAAAAAGTAAAAATTAAAAAAAAAAAAACACTTATTACACAACCACAGTAATCAAAACAACATGGTGCTGGCACAAGGACAGATATAATAGACCAATGGAATAGAATTGAGGTTTCAGAAATCAACCCTTACATTTATGGCCAACTGATTTTTGACAAGGTGACAAAGACCACTCAATTTGGAAAGAATATCTTCAACAAATTGTGCTTGGAAAACTGGATCTCCATTTGCAAAAAAAAAAAAAAAAAGGTAGACCCCTGTGATGGTTAGGCTAATGTGTCAACTCGGCCAGGTAATTGTGTCCAGGTGTTAGGTCCAGCAGGCACTGGGCTAATTGTAATACAAGAGCATTTATGGACTTCGATCACCAGTGAGTTTACTGCGTGGATGGCTGATTACAATCTGCATCAATCAGGGAGATTGCATCTGCAATGGGTGACACTTTTATCCAATCGGTTGAATGCCTTAAAAAGGGAAGTGATTTCAACATTCAGAGAGAATTTCCCAGCTCAGCTTTGGACAGCCAACTTCTCCCAAAAACTCATCAAGGACCATTCATCAGACTTTTATCGGAGCCCCTGGCTTGCAGCCTGCCTGCAGAACCTGGTCTTGTGCATCCCCATGGTCGCATGAGAGACTCTTATAAAATCTCATATTATTGACAGATATCTCCTGTTGATTCTGTTTCCCGAGAGAACCCTGACTAATACATCTTGGTACCAGGAGTGGTTCTTGAGGAACAGAGTCTTAAACATGGGATGTCTGAGGTGGTCCTGGGAGTTTTATAATTGGCTCTCTACTCTAATTGGACTCAGGGGTACTAATGACTCCCTTTCCACTAATGAAGAGGTTGCTAACAGTCCATGGCGTGAGCTGGCAATAGAGATATGCAAAATAGCATCACTGGATTCCCCTACTTCCACACTTATAAGAAGCAAGGATCCGGGTGAGAGTGTTTTCAACACCTTAACAGAATTTTCTGGAGTCAAAAAGTATAATGATGTTGGCTGGCTCCTCCTAGATACTCTGGATACAGTTACAAAAGAAAGAGATGAGCTAAAGTCTTCAACTTTGAAACTTAAATACCGCATGAATGATATAAAAGTTTCTACATGTGCCTTGAAAGAAAATCTTGTCTCCTGTAGCCAGACTTGAGATATCTGAGAATCAAACCCAGACTCTCATTGTACAAGTAGCAGAATTACAGAGGAAACTAACATCTCAGCCTCACAGGGTTTCTGCAATTAAAGTGAAGGCATTGATTGGAAAGGAGTGAAACCCTGAAGACTGGGATGGAGACATATGGGATGATGATAATATTGGTGGGGACATTGGAACTCTAAATTCTGCTAAGATTTTACCAGATAAACCTGTGATGGCCTGCCCTGTGGAGACCACACCTTGTCAACCTTGTATCATCCAGCCTCCAGCCTGCTCCAGGGAGTCTGTTCCTCCTTCCTGCCCTGAGGTGGGTACCAGCCAAACTGAAGCCTACACTGCTCAGCCTCTGGCTTGCCCCAGGGAGTATGGACCTCCTCCCAGCCCTGAGGCAAGTACCAGCCAAACTTCAGCATGCACTGCCCAACTTCCAGTCTGCCCTGAGGAATCTGCCTTCCAACCCCTGCCTGAAGAGATTAATCCTGTCTCACCAGAAGAAAATGCAAAGGAATGCCCTGAGGTCAGTAGCTTGCAAGACATCTCTAATCCTTCTCCTTACCCACCCCCACCACCCCTCTTGTCTTCAGGACCTATTACTAGACTAAAATCACAACAAGCCCCCAAAGGTGAAATACAAAGTGTGACCCTTGAGGAAGTACACTATACTCTGAAAGAACTGCATGAGTTTTCCAACTTATATAGATAGGAATCAGGGGACTATGTGTGGGAATGGATACTAAGGGTATGGGTTAATGATGGAAGGAATATAAAGTTTAATCAGGCTGAATTTATTGATATGGGCCCACTAAACAGAAATTCTGGATTCAACGCTGTAGCTCGAGGGGTTAGAAAGGGCTCTAACAGTTTGTCTGGGTGGCTGACTGAAACATGGACCAAACGATGTCCTAGCATGTCTGATGTTGAGATGCCCGATTTGCCCTGGTATACAGTAGATGAGGGGATTCAAAGGCTTAGAGAAATTGGAATGCTGGAATGGATTTACCATTTGAGACCTACCCAACCACCCCAGGAATGTCCAGAGGACACACCTTTAACCAGGACTGTGAGGAATAAATTTGTAAGATTAACTCCATCTTCTCTGAAGAGCTCTGTGGTTGCTCTTCTCTGCAGTCCAGATATTACTGTAGGGAGGGCTGTGATGGAATTGGAATCGTTAAACATTATGGGGATGATGGGATCTCGGTCCGCTAAAAGTCAAGTATCAGCAGTTAATCGCCAAAGGCAAAGTGGGCGTGACTGCAGCAATGAAAGGGAAATTCAAAGCAGCACTCAGAATAGTCTGAGTCGCTTGGAGTTATGGCGTTGGCTAATAGATCATGGGGTACCTAGAAGTGAAATAGATGGGCAGTCTACTAAATTTCTCCTGGATCTGTATAAGCAGAAGTGTTCTAGGTTGAGTGAACATAACCCTAACTCAAATTACAGACGCAGAGAATCACGGCCCCTTAATCAATTCCCAGACTTGAGACAGTTTACAGACCCAGAACCCCTTGAATGAGAAGGCCAGGTCCCCTCAGGGAAGGATCCTGTTAAACTGCCAAAAATTTATACTGTTACTCTTCCTCCCACCTTTCCCCAGGGAGACCTACAGCCTTTTGCCAGAGTAACTGTGCATTGGGGAAAAGGAAATGATCAGACATTTCGGGGATTGTTAGACACTGGCTCAGAAGTCACATTAATTCCAGGAGACCCAAAACGTCACTGGGGTCCACCAGTCAGAATAGGGGCTTATGGGGGTAAGTTGATTGATGGAGTTTTAGCTCAGGTCCATTTCACAGTGGGTCCAGTGGGTCCCTGGACCCATTCTGTGGTTATTTCCCCAGTTCCAGAATGCATAATTGGAATAGACATACTCAGTAACTGGCAGAATCCCCACATTGGATCCCTGATTTCTGGAGTGAAGGCTATTATGGTTGGAAAGGCCAAGGGGAAGCCTCTAGAACTGCCCCTGCCTAGCAAAATAGTAAATCAAAGGCAATACCGGATTCCTGGAGGGATTAGAGAGATTAGTGCCACCATCAAGGATTTGAAGGATGCAGGGGTGGTGATTCCCACCACATCCCCATTCAACTCTCCTATTTGGCCTGTGCAGAAAACAGATGGATCTTGAAGGATGACAGTAGATTATAGTAAGCTTAACCAGGTGGTGACTCCAATTGCAGCTGCTGTCCCAGATGTGGTATCATTGCTTGAGCAAATCAACACTTCCCCTGGTACCTAGTATGCAGCTGTTGATCTGGCAAATGCTTTTTTCTCAATTGCCATTATAAGGACCACCAGAAACAGTTTGCTTTCAGCTGGCAAGGCCAGCAGTACACCTTCGCTGTCCTGCCTCAGGGGTATATCAACTCTCCAGCCCTGTATCATAATATTGTCCACAGGGACCTTGATCGTCTCTCCCTCCCACGAGACATCACACTGGTCCATTATATTGATGATATCATGTTGATAGGATCTACTGAGCAAGAAGTAGCAAAGACTCTAGATTTATTGTTAAGGCATTTGCATGGGAGAGGATGGGAAATAAATCCAACAAAAATACAGCGTCCTTCCACCTCAGTGAAATTTCTAGGTGTCCAGTGGGGTAGGGCCTGTCAAGCTATCCCTTCTAAAGTAAAGGATAAGCTGTTACACCTGGCCCCTCCTACGACCAAAGAAGAGGCACAATGCTTAGTTGGCCTTTTCGGATTTTGGAGACAACATTTCTCATTTGGGTGTGCTACGCTGGGCCATTTACCGAGTGACCAGAAAAGCTGCTAGTTTTGATTGGGGACTGGAACAAGAGGAAGCCCTGCAACAGGTCCAGGCAGCTGTGCAAGCTGCATTACCACTTGGACCATATGATCCAGCAGATCCAATGATGCTAGAAGTTTCACTGGCAAATAGAGATGCTATCTGGAGCCTTTGGCAGGCCCCTATAGGAGAATCACAACACAGACCCTTAGGATTTTGGAGCAAAGCCTTGCCATCCTCTACAGATAACTACTCCCCTTTTGAGAAGCAGCTTTAGGCTTGCTACTGGGCCTTAGTAGAGACTGAACACTTAACCATGGGCCATCAAGTTACCATGAAACCTGAGTTGCCTATCATGAGCTAGGTATTGTCTGGCCCACCAAACCATAAAGTTGGGTGTGCACAGCAGCACTCCATAATAAAGTGGAAGTGGTATATACAAGATAGGGCTCGAGCAGGTCCTGAAGGCACAAGTAAGTTACATGAGGAAGTAGCCCAAATGCCCATGGTCACCACCCCTGCCATGTTACCTTCTGTTTCCCAGCCCACAGCTTTGGCCTCTTGGGGAGTCCCTTACAGTCAGTTGACTGAGGATGAGAAAACTAGGGCCCGGTTTACAGATGGTTCTGCATGATATGCAGGTACCACCCGAAAGTGGACAGCTGCGGCACAGCAGCCCTTCTCCGGGACATCCTTGAAGCATAGCGGTGAGGGCAAACCCTCCCAGTGGGCAGAACTTCGAGCAGTGCACCTAGTTGTTCATTTTGCTTGGAAGAAGAAATGGCCAGAGGTACGTTTGTACACTGCTTCATGGGCTGTTGCCAATGGTTTGGCTGGATGGTCAGGGACTTGGAAGGAACATGATTGGAAAATTGGTGACAAGGAGGTCTCGGGAAGAGCTATGTGGATAGACCTTACTGAGTGGGCAAAAAACATGAACATATTTGTGTCCCACATGAATGCTCACCAGAGGGTGACTTCAGCAGAGGAAGAGTTTAATAATCAAGTGGATAAGATGACCCACTCTGTGGCTAATGCTCAGCCTCTTTCCCCAGCCACTCCTGTCATTGCCCAATGGGCTCATGAACAAAGTGGCCATGGAGGTAGGGATGGAGGTTATGCATGGGCTCAGCAACATGGACTTTCCCTCACCAAGGCTGACTTGGCTACAGCCACTGCTGAATGCCCAATCTGCCAGCAGCAGAGACCCACACTCAGCCCCCGATATGGCACCATTCCTCGAAGTGACCAGCCTGCTACCTGGTGGCAGGTTGACGACATTGGACCACTTCCACCATGGAAGGGGCAGCATTTTTTTTTTAACTGGAATAGACACATACTCTGGCTAGGGCTTTGCATTTCCAGCATGCAATGCTTCTTCCAAAACTACCATCCGTGGACTTACCGAAAATCTTTTCTACTGCTATGGCATTCCACACACCATTGCTACTGATCAAGGAACCCATTTCACAGCAAATGACGTGTGGGAATGGGCACATACCCTTGGAATTCACTGGTCTTACCATGTTCCCCATCACCGTGAAGCAGCTGGATTAATAGGATGGTGGAATGGCCTTTTGAAAACTCAATTATGGTGCCAACTAGGTGGCAATACCTTGTAGGGCTGGGGCAATGTTCTCCAAGAGGCTGTGTATGCTCTGAATCATGGTGCTGTTTCTCCCATAACTGGGATTCATGGATCCAGGAATCAAGGGGTGGAAATGGGAGTGGCACCACTCACTATTACCCCTAGTGACCCACTAGGAAAATTTTTGTTTCCTGTCCCTGCAACCTTAAGCTCTGCTGGTCTACAGGTTTTAGTCCCAAAAGGAAGAGTGCTGCTACCAGGGAACACAACAATGATTCCATTGAACTGGAAGTTAAGACTGCCACCTGGCCACTTTGGGCTCCTCTTACCTTTGAATCAACATGCAAAGAAGGGAATTACTGTACTGTGGGGTGATTGATCCTGACTATCAAGGGGAAATAGGACTACATCTACATAATGGGGGTGAAGAAGAGTTTGCCTGGAATGCAGGAGATCCTCTAGGGTGTCTCCTAGCACTGCCATGCCCTGTGATTAAAGTCAATGGAAAATTGCAACACACCAATTTAAGCGGGGCTAACAATGGCCCAGAATCTTTGGGAATAAAAGTTTGTGTCATCCCACCAGGCAAAGAACCACGGCCAGCTGAAGTGCTTGCCGAAGGTAACAGGAACATGGAATGAGTAGTGAAAGAAGATAGTGATAAATATGAACTTCGACCACATGACCAGTTACAGAAACGAGGACTGTAATAGTCATGAACCTTCTTCATTGTTTCGTTATGAGTATGATTGTATATGTACACAAAACGAATTTCTTTGTTTTCTTCCCCAACTTTTTCCCCTATCATATGAATAGTTGTATTAATTTCATGTCATAATATTTAAGGATGTCAAGTTTAAAAGTGACTATTACCCAAGGACGTGCACCCTATTCTGTGGGGAATTAATGTGTTTCCAGTTGTACGCAGGGGAGTTGAACATTGTTAGGCAGAAATATATATGTATGCTTGTCTGTTGTTGTTTTTACTTAGAGACTAAGTATGGTTTAGGGTAATGTGTATGGATGCCGAGTTGACAAGGGGTGAACTGTGATTGTTAGGCTAATGTGTCAACTCGGCCAGGTAATTGTGTCTAGGTGTTCAGTCCAGCAGGCACTGGGCTAATTGTAATACAAGAGCATTTATGGACTTCGATCACCAGTGAGTTTACTGCGTGGATGGCTGATTACATCCACATCAATCAGGGTGATTGCATCAGCAATGTGTGACGCTTTTATCCAATCAGTTGAATGCCTTAAAAGGGGAAGTGATTCAGAGAGAATTTCCCAGCTCATCTTTGGACAGCCAACTTCTCCCAGAAACTCATGAAGGACCTTCACTGGACTTTAATCAGAGGCCCTGGTTTGCAGCCTGCCTGCAGAACCTGGACTTGTGCATCCCCACAGTCACGTGAGAGACTGTTATAAAATCTTATATTATCGGGGTCGGATGTGGCTCAACTGGTTGGGCGTCCGTCTCCCATATGGAGGGACCCGGGTTCGATCCCCGGGACCTCCCGGTAAAAAAAAAAAAAAAAAAATATATATATATTATTGACAGATATCTCCTGTTGATTCTGTTTCCCTAGAGAACCTTGACTAATACAACCCCTACCTAACATATCATATACAAAAATCAACTCAAAATGGATCAAAGACCTAAAATATAAGAACTAGAACTATCAAACTTCTAGAAGAAAATGTAGAGTAGCACATTCAGAACCTTCTGTTATGCAACAGTTTCTTAGACTTTACACCTAAAGCACAAGCTACCAAAGGAAAAATAGATAAATGGGACCTCATGAAATTAAAAAAAAATTTTTTTAAAACACTTTTGTTCATCAAAGGATTTTATCATGAAAGTAAAAAGACAATCTACACAATGGGAGAAAATATTTGAAAACCACATATCTGATAAAGGATTAATGTACAATTTATATACAGAAATCCTTTAACTTAACAACAAAAAGATAAATGAACCAGTTTAAAAATTGACAAAAGACTTGAACAGACCAAAAAAGATAAATAAATGGCCAGAAAGCACATGAAAAGATGCTCAACATTATTAGCCATAGGGAAATGCAAATCCAGAACACAATGAAGCACAATTTCACACCCATTAGAATGGCTTCTATTAATAAAAACAAAAACAGAAAATAACAAGTGTTGGAGAGGATACAGAGAAATAAGAACACTCGTTCATTGCTAACGGCAATGTAAAATGGTGCAACTGCTATGAAATACAGTTTGGCATTTCCTCAGAAAATAAAGCATAGAACTACCATATGACCTGGCAATCCCAATACTAGGTACATACCCAAAAGAACTGAAAGCAGAAACTCGAACAGATATTTGCACACCGACGTTCATAGTGGCATTATTCACAATTGCCAAAAGATGGAAGCAACCCAAGTGTCTGTAGCCACTGCCACCCCAGATGCCATCTCTCAGCATCCTCAGTCTCAGTCTGACTGTGTTAGCAATAGTAGGAGACAGAGCCAGATCAGGCTGCCACCATACCAATTCTTTAAATGCAAGGAAAGGACTCTAGAAAGTAAAAATAGGAACAAGTATTGAAATCACACAGGATACAAGATAAACACACAGAAGTCAGTTGGGTTTCCATACACCAGTAATGAAAAATCTGGAAAGGAAATCAAGAGAACAATTTCAGCTACAATAGCATCTAAAAGAATAAAATACCTAGGAATAAATTTAACCAAGGATGTGAAAGACTGGTACACAGAAAACTACATTGCTGAAATATTTTAAATGGAAAGATATCCTTTGTTCATGAATTGGAAGGCTTAATATTAAGATATCAATATTGCCTAAATCGATCTACAAATTTAAGGCAATCCTTATCAAAATTCCAGGAGCGTTTTTTTGCAGAAATAGAAAAGCTGATCCTCAGATTCATACGGAATCCAAAGGGGCCCTGAATAGCTAAAACCATCTTGAAATAGAAGAACAAAGTTAGAGGACTCAGACTTCCTCATTTCCAAATTTGCTACAAAGCTACTGTAATTAAAAGTGTGATACTGGCCTAAAGATAGACACATAGACCAATGGAATAGAATTAAGAGTCCAGAGATAAATCCACACATCTATGGCCAGTTGATTTTCAACAAGTCCATTCAACAGGAAAAGAAAAGTATTTTTAACAAATGATGGTAGGACAACTGGACATCTACAGGCAAAAGAATGAATGTGAACCTCTACCTCTTACCATATATAAAAATTAATTCAAAATGATCAATGACCTGAATAAAAGAGCTAATACTATAAAACTCTTACAAGAAAACAAAAGGAAAAGTCTTCAGGAACTTGTAGTAGGCAAATGAATTTTTTATTTTACACCAAAAGCATAAGCAACAAAAGAAAAATTAGACAAAATGGACTTTTGTGCATCAAAGAACATTATCAAGAAAGTGGGGAAAAAACCTACAGAATGGGAGAAAATATTTGGAAACCACACATCCAATAAATATTTAATTTCCAGAATATATAAAGAACTCCTACAACTCAACAACAAAAAGACAAACAACCCAATAAAAAAAAAATGAGCAAAAGATTTAAATAGACATTTCTCCAAAGAAGATATTCAGATGGCCAATAAGTGTTTGAGAAGATGTTCAACATCATTAGCCATTAGAGAAATGAAAATTAAAACTACATTTGAGATACCACTTCATACTGGCTCGGATGGCTTTTTTTTTTTTTTTTTTTTTTTTTTAAGGATAAAATAACAAGTGTTGGAGAGTATGCAGAGAAATAGAAACCCTGGTACATTGTTAGTGGGCATGTAAAATGATGCAGCCACTGTAAAAACAGTTCAGGGGGTGGATGTGGCTCAAATGGTTGGGTGTCCGTCTCCCATATGGAGGACCTGGGTTCGATCCCCGGGACCTCCTGGTAAAAATAAAGAAAAAATAGAAGGCACACGGGCTGCCAGGCCCTGTGAACAGGTGCACCCCACCAGGCCCGTGAGTAGGTGAGCCCCCCCAGGCCCTACGCATGAGTGAGCTGTCAGGCCCCGCCAAGCCATGCAGCAAGATGATGACGTAACAGGAGAGTGATACAAGGGAGAGCCAAGATGAGACACCCTGAAAGACCAGGAACTGAGGTGGCACAGGCGGTAGGATGCCTTTCTCCCACGTCAGAGGTCCCCAGGATCGAATCCCGGTAAAGACAAGAGGAGAAGGATGAGAAGAGAGGAAAGGAAACAGACACAGGGAGTTGCCCAGCAAATGGACACAAAAACAACAGAAATGGGGGGGGGGGTTAAAAATGGATAAAAGTAAATAAATAAATCTTTAAAAAAAAACAGTTCAGTGGTTCTTTAGAAAGTTAAGTATAGAATTACCACAGCCCATCAATTTCAGTTCTACATATATAGCCAAAAGAATTGAAAGCTGGGACTCGAGCAAATATCTTCACACTCATGTTCATAGCAGCATTATTCACAATTGCCAAAAGGTGGAAGCAACCCAAGTGTCCATCAACAAATGAACTGATGAACAAACTGTGGTATATATACAATGGAATATGATTCGGCTGTAAAAGGAATGAAGTTCTAATGCATGCTGCAACATGGATGAACCTTGAAGACATCATATTGAGAGACATAAGCCAGACACAAAAGTACAAATATTGTATGATTTGTCTTGTATGAAATACTTGCATAAGCAAATTCATAGAGACAGAAAGCATAATAGTAGTTAATGGGGGCGGGGGGGGGGGGAATAGGGAGTTATTGCTAAATGATTTGGTGTGCGATACTGAAATCAGCCTGGAAATAGATATTGGTGAAAGTTACACAGTATTGTCAATGTACTTAATGTCAAAGAATTACCCACTTAAAATGATTAAAATAATCTTCATTAAGTATACTTTATCACAATTAAAATTAAACAAATTATTTTTTTAAATCTGTAAAAGATCATAAATTGATGCTGAAAAAGAAATTGACAAAATGCTTTCATTCATAATAAAAAAAATTCATTCATCATAAAAATTTTCAGAAAACTAAGAATGGAGGGAAATAGAACGTAGTTTGTCACTTCTTTGCTAAGAGACTCTGGGAAAATCACTTGCACCTCCTGAGCCTCAGTTTATTCTTCTGTAAACCAGGACTAATAAATGTCCTCTGTCCTGACAATCGGGGTCACCATGAAGATGAAATGTAGAAATCTTTGGGCGACTCCAAACGTGACGCTGTGTAGTTCTGCTGCGCTAAGCCTGGAGAGACCAAGTGAGCCACAGTCGGACTTGGAGAGAGAAGCATTCTGGTTGGTAGCTGCACGGTAAAAGAGGGGATAAGGTAGGGCTGTAAAGTCGTCTCTGAGCTCTAAGAGTCACTGACGCTCTAGTGTGAGTTTCTACAACTCACTGGAGGATATTTGCATTTAAAACCCCTTCCTCCACCCTCTTCATGCTGCAAGGAAAAAGAAATGATTCTCTCATGGGGGTGTGGTATAATGAAAAGTTCCTCAGACTCAAGGGATGAAGAATCTAATGCAGGCTTAACCAAAATGAACCGTTTGCCCACTGCTTCCAATTCAGGTGCAAATGACTTCTGAACTGATCTTCTGCAGAACCATGCTGATCAAACCTATTTCTGCCTTATCCTCAGCAGGATCGGGAGACCAGCCCCCCTCCCCCACACACACACCCCAAACATGTGTCTGTGGCCTTGTAATGGCCAAAAGGATCCTATCTCCTAAGGCAGTATTAGATTACCAGTACCTTGATGAGGGGTTCAACCCCAGGAATCAACAATTGTGGAAGGGCAGCTTGGGGGACCTGGTAACTCATGGTGGGGTGTTCAGTCTCCAACCAAGGCCTAGTTTCAATCCAAGTGAGGTAAGGAAAAGGTGAAGAGAGCATGGGCTCTCTCTAGAACACTAGTTTACATAGGAAAGAATTCATCTTGCGGTTGCCACAGGCTCCACAAAGCAACCTGATATGCTGCAAGAGCACTGCCTGGTACAGTTGCTTGCATCACAGTCTGAATCATCTGGAAAAATTTCTTTCCCTGTGGGACTGGATAACTTATACATACATAGAAACCCAATAAATTATTCTAAGTCAGCCACTCCACAATTCCAGTTCAGGCTTTAGGCATGTCTGAAATACTTCACAAGCCAATAAAAATGCATGAAAAGAACAATCAGCACAGTGCATGGTTAGAATCATTCTTAAGACTTACTAGTCCTCCTTTTCAAAGCGACCTCCCTTACATTCTTATGCAGGGTGTATAGAATATATTTCAAAATAATCTTGTGGTGGTGAAAAGGGGAAGGGAGCAGAGATCGAACATGATTGACCTTGAGCTGATAATTGTTATAGATAGATGATGGAGTCATAAAGTTTCTTTGTATTATTTTTCAACTTTTGTGTAGTTGAACATTTCCACAATAAGTTTGTAAAATTCAATCTGCCTTGTAAAGCACCTTTGAATTTAGGTCATCATGAAATATAAGTACTTTATTAAGCTTGCAAGTCTCTAGAGAGGAGGAAGACAAACCTCATACTACACACTGCACACTAAAAGGTGGACTGAGAGAGAAGGGGTCATAGGCTCTGAAGACTTACCCCAATCTTAAACTTTGAGATTTGTTGAAGGATGTTTGAGAGGGAATGGCGTGGTCACATTTATATTTCCATGGATCACATTCCCTGGGAAAAAGAGG
>JAKSZT010054139.1:156893-305226 GCA_026826555.1 Tolypeutes matacus
ACCATTTCCTCTCAGATCAGGCATTGTAAATCTCCCTCCAGGCTGTGTCAAGATCCAGTTCTTGTTATAGGCCTGGGGTAGAGGGTAGTGGGACCCAGGCCTAAGAAGAGAGAACATCCCTTTGTGAGTTAACTGCTCCAGAAGTGATTGGGAAGAAAGAACTGATGCAGGAGAAAGCTGTTTCCCTATGATGTGGGTGCGGGTTGTGCAGCAGGAGGAGATGCCAGATAAGGTAACCTTCATCCATTTGAGAAATTAGAATGTGGATATCTTTGGTGGCCATTATTCAGCCCACCACGCCTGATACTGTTTTATGAAATACTTCAATACCACTAGAGGCATCTAACAATCTTTACTGAGAGCTGCTTTGTAACATGCTCCATGCTGGGCACTGGTGAAATAGTGGTGAACAAGAAAGACAAGGTCCCTGTCCTTGAAAAACAAGATCCCTGTCCTTATAGATCTTGCATTCTAGTGAGAGGGACACATTATCAAACCACTAATCATAAGTTAAATTACTTAATTAAATTGTGTTGAATGTTCTAAAGTATTAGTACAGGGTTTATAAGTGTAGATTTTGAGAATTTGAGCACATGGCTTATTCTGGGAGGGTAGAGAAAGTGTTTTGTTTTGTTTTGTTTTGTTTTGTTTTAAAGAAAGTGATGTTGGAACTGTAGACTGAAAGAAAAGCAGAAATTAACTAGGGTAAATGGCAAAGGACATGGGGTGAAGAGCGAAAGAGAATGTTCCAGACAAAGGAGACAGCCTAAGGAAAACCTCACAGGTGTAAAGAACATGGTATGCTGAGAAACAGCAAAGTCAGAGTGGGAAAAAGATAGCAGGTGGGGTGACATGAAATAAGATTAATGAGCCAGGGTAGGGGTTAGGTAATGCAGGAACACGGGGCTATGTTAAAGATTTTTTCCCCATTTTTAAAATTAGAGCAGTTGTAGGTTTATAGAAAAGGCAGGAAAAAAGTACAGAATTCCCATATAACCCCACACACACATACAGAATTTTTCCCATTATTAACATTTGCGTTACTTTGGTAACTTTGTTGTAACTGATGGAAATATTTTTATAATTATCTATTAACTATATAGTCCATGGTTTGCATTAGGGTTCACTCTTTGTGTTGTACAATTCTATGGTTAAACTTTTTTCCTGGATGGCGTATTTTGAAGATTTTTCTCTTTAAACCTAGAGCAGTGGTTTTCAAAAACTGCCTCCAGGGGGATTTGGCAATGTCTGTAGACATTTTCTATTGTCACAACTGGGTAGGAGGACAGTTGCTGGGATCTAGTGTGTAGATACCAGGGATGCTGTTAAGCAACTGACAATGCATAGGTCAGCGCCCCCCCCCCCCCCCCCGCCCAAGGCCAAAGAATTATCCAGCCCAATTTCAAGAATGCCAAGATTGAGAAACCCTGGATTAAAACAGTGGGAAAATCTTGAAAGGTTTTAAGCAGAGAAGTGACAAATTAAAATATGCACTTAAAATATACAAAAAATACTGAAACACCGATTAGGAAAACAAATAGAAGGAGAACAAGGGTAGATGTAAGGAAATGTGTGGGAAATACTCCAGGGTACAGGGGGAAAGTGGTGGCAGAGACCAGGGTGGTGGTGGTGGAGGTGAATAGCAGTGAACATAGTCAAGGAATATAACTGAGCAAAAACAGACAGATTCATTCATGATTGGCCATGGGGAGCAAGTAAGGGAAGCTTTGAAGAATAACTCCCATAGTTTTGGCTTTTGCAGTTGTGTAGGTAAACATGACATTCAATCACAAAAGGAAAGCTAGTGGAGAACCAGGCTTTGGAGAGAAAAACTACAAATACCACTTGGGATTGATTAACTTTGAGGTACTTATGAAAGAGTAAAGTGGAGATTTAGAGGAATTAGAGGAGAGCCTCTGTAAATTGAAAGATGTCAATGATGGTCATGAATGAGCTTATCTAGGAAGGATAGAATGAAATGAGAAGAAATCCTAGGGCTAATCTTGAGGACTTCTATTCCATATTTCAAAATTAGATAAGGAAGAATGAGCTGGTCAAAGGAAACAGAAAGAACAGCCAGAGGGGTATGAGGAAAACCAAAGAATAACATGTTGTACCCAAGGAAGAAAATATTTCAAGAAGGATCGAGTGTTCAACAATATAAAACAGAGCCCAGAGATAAAGTAGAATGAGAAGTGAGCCTTGCCCATAGTTGGCACTCAAGAATTATTCAAATGAATGAACCCAAGTGATTGCAGGTTAAAGATTGTCTGAGGAAAGACAGACACTTATTGCCACTACCAGGAGAGGAGTCTTACCACATGGAAGACAGCAAAGAGCATCCCAATGTCTGCCACCATGAACAACAGTCCTAGGGTCCCAACATACTCCAAGGTTTGCAGGTGTTGGGTTCACCAACAAAAACACAATTCACACAGATCATGAATGGAACCATGTTTACCCATATAAGGAAGAGACAAAGCAAGGTCAGATTAACTAGTAGGCATCGGTCCCCCATGGCCATCAGGTCACAATCCACAGCTAACATAGGGAAATGGATTCTATGCACCCCTATTGTGCCAAGGTGGAAGGACCCCACTCCTTCTCTGAGGGGAACAGATATAGCAGTGGAGTGGGCCAAGTGCTATAAAATGTACGTACTGTAGCCAAGAAACCTCCAGTGAATCTATCAGAGGATGTGTTTTACCTCAAAAGCACTCCTGAGAAAGGAGTCGGCCCACATTTATCATCCTCTCCTAGGAGCCATGATAACACAAACCTGAACACATGGTTTATTTGTGGTTTCTGCAGCCATATTCAAAAGACTTTCCCAGGAGCTCCAGTCAGGGGTGTTTCCATAGCCAGTATCTCTGTTGTGAATGTAGACATGAAACACTGAACATCCCTCCCCAAAGGCACAACTCTCTCTAATGAATTGTGTGCGGGGGAGAAATATGATACACTCCTACATGTTAGCCCATTAAACTCTTTAACATTATGATTTATTATTGGAAGTAATAGATATATTTTAATATAGAAGGAAGTGGAAAACTTAGTCAAGAGGATAAGGAAAGGGAATCTTTTGGCTCCTATCCTTCCTAGAAACATATTACCCTATTATTAATATATATATATGATATATATTATACCATATATTTTATACCATATTATAATTTGGTTCATTTTATCTTCAAAATGTCTTTTAATTCCATTCCACATCCTTATCTCCACTGCCATTCACTTGGCTAAGTTCTTTGTTCTTTTTTGGACTGGGTACTCTAATAATCTCAAAGTGCAACACTGAGTCCTCCTCCCCAGTTTATTCTCCATGCTATGGCCAGAGTGATCTCTCTCAAACACAAGTCTGGTCATGTCACTGCCCTGTTTAACATCCTTCAAAAACTGCCATGTCATAACTGTGACATGCAGTCAAGATAAAAACCAAACTGCCTCATGGAGCAAAGAGAGGGCCTTTACTATCGGCCTACAGCCTGCCTCATCAGCCTCGACTCCTAGCACTCCCTACCCACACTAGCACACCAATCATTTTAAGCCATTCCCAGTTCCTCAAATACATTATGGTCTCTCTTCTGTCTTTGACCTTATTCACTTTGCTTGGACTGCCCTTTGTTTTCAATACTGTCTTAGTTTGCCAAAAGGCTGCCGATGCAAAGTACTAGAAATGGGTTGGCTTTTATAAAGGGGATTTATTTAGGGTAAAAGCTTACAGTTCTGAGGCCATGAAATGTTCAAATCAAGACATCAGCAGAGATGCTTTCTCAGGGTCCTGCCACGTGATGAAGCAAGATGGCCACAGATCTCTACCAAGGACTCTGTCTTCCCCTCCAGAATCTACTCAGCTGTGGGAAACCAGGCATAAGGCTTGTCTCTTTCCTAGCCTCCTCTCTCAGTCTCTTGGGGCTTCTCTGCCTTTCTGCAGCTGTTGGAGACAGAGTCCTCTCTCACGTGGCAGGATAAAAAATGGTGGCTGCCTTTATCTGTGTCTTTCTCTGTGTCTCCATTTATAACAGACCCAGCAAGAGGGCAGAGACCCAAGCTGGCTCACACCTCACTGACATAGTCCATTCAAAAGCCCTAAAGTGGGGGGTGGATGTAGCTCAAATGGTTGAGCACCTGCTTCCCATGTATGAGGTCCTGGGTTCAATCCCCGGTACCTCCTAAAAAAAAACAAAAAACAAAACACAACCCTAAAGCAATCCTATAATGTAATCTAAACCAAAGCCCCACCCCACCCCAACTGAATTCAATGCATTCAAAGGGTAACACACCCACAGGAATGGATTAGTTTAAGTACTAATCTTTGTCTTTTTGAGATCCGTAAAAGAACTTCAAACTGTCACAAATACTAACTGCTATTTTGATTATAGGGTAAAGATTAATTTGAGTGTGTGGGTTCAAGCATCAGTCTTCCTAAATGCAAAACCAACTTCCACCATTCACTAGCTATGGCCTGGAGTAAGCTATTTCACCTATTTAAGCTCTCATTGTTCTGCTCATAGCTTAGCTGTAACAATCAAAAGAGGTAACTCATTTAAAGATTTTCATATAATTACTTGCTCATGCATGAGTAGTACTTGTGGGGCCCTATTCTGTGAGCTAAGCATAACATTACTCAACAAAACAAGAGGAAAACCCATCCCAGACCACATGGAGCACACATTCTGGTGCAGACAAACAATAAACAAAATTAAGTATATTATATATGAAAAATGTATAAAATGTATGAAGAAAACTAAAGCAGGGCATGCATGCCAGGGGTATCATTTTAAGCAGGGAGGTCAGGAAAGACCTTATTAAGAAAGCAACATTTGACCAAAGAATTGAAGAAAGTGAGAAAGTGAACAATAAGGATATCTGGGGAAGGAACATTCCAGGCAGAGGAAGAGAGAAAGGGCAAATACTCTGAAGTGGGAACATGCCTGGCGAGTTGGGGAATAGCAGGGAGACCAGAGAGCCTGAAGCAAAGTTTGTATGGTTGAGTATCAGAATGAAATTTGATGAAAGTAGTGGCAAAACAGATCATGTAGTAGTTTTGGGGCCATTTTAAGAACTTTGGCTTTTACTGTGAGTGAGATGAAAACACATGATTGGGGGAGCGGATGTGGCTCAAGCACCTCCCACATGGGAGGTCCTGGATTCTGTTCCTGGTGCCTCCTAAAGAAGACAAACAACGAACAGACAATGAGCAGACAATGAGCAAAAGCAAAAACAAGCAGGGAGCGGATGTGGCTCAAGCAGTTGAGTGCTTCCCATATGGGAGGTCCCACGTTCGGTTCCCAGTGCCTCCCAAAGAAAAAAAAAAGTACATGATTGCTTATTGGCTACTTATTAATCATTCTGGGAAATTTTACCCAAATCTTTCAAGACAGTTCATAGGGCACCTGATACCTCTATCATAGCACTTAGTACAGCAGCCCTCCCCCAGCTGAACTCCTGGAGGTAAGTCTCTGTTATTCACCCCAGTATTCTTAGTTCTTTCTTTTTTTGTGTGTGACCAAACCTTTTTTAATCCATAGATCAATTCTGGAAAAATATACAACTATACAATATCAAGCTATTTATATAAGAATGTGGTATAGATATCCATTTATTAATAACTTTTAAAATAGCTATATAAATATTAATAATGGTTTACATGAATTTTATATATTTCTACCTTTTTTTCTGGTTCCTTGTTATAGTTTTATTTGCTTTTATTAATTTTACTGTGCCCATTATAAGTTTAAAAATAACATTTTCTAATGATCTATAGTGTATTAAAATATAATTCTTCATATTGTTTTATATCTGGCAAAATTTATAATTCATCCATTAATTCAAATAATTTCTCTTCAGATTTTCTGTTATTCATGTAAACAATCAAACATTTTCCAATAAGTGAAAGGTTTGTTTTTCTTTCTAGTATGTACATTTAAAATTTTTTTTAATGTTTTAGTGCACTGGCTAGGATCTCTAGTAAAATCTTGAACAGAAGTGGTGATACTGGGAATTTTTGTTCTGTTCCTGCTTATAAAGGGAGTAATTTGTACTCAATATGTTTGTTATAGGTTTATTTTTATAAATATTTTTTATCAGTTTAGGGCATTCTCTCCTATTCCTACCCTGCCATTTTTTCTACGAATAGTTGTTGAATTAAGTCAGTTTTTCTTCATCTACTGAGATATTCATATTATTTTCCCCTTTAAATCTCACAATGTGATGGAACATATTAATAAGCCTTGATATCTCTATTAATATATTTTCTAATATTAAACCAACCTTGCATTATGGGAGTACATTTTTATTGTTAAAATGTATCATATTTTTATTGCATTGATGAGTAAAATGGGCTTCTGATTTATCTTTGTCATACTATTTTTTTTCTTGTTAATATTTTATTTATATATAATATATTTGCAATTAAAATAGTATAAGAATTAGTCAGGGTTCTCTCAGGAAACAGAATCAAAAGGAGATATCTGTCAATAATACGAGATTTTATAAGAGTCTCTCACGCGACCATGGGGATGCACAAGTCCAGGTTCTGCAGGCAGGCTGCAAACCAGGGGCTCTGATGAAAGTCTGATGAAAGGCCCTTCATGAGTTTCTGGGAGAAGTTGCCTGTCCAACGCCGAGCTGGGAAATTCTCTCTGAATGTTGAAATCTCTTCCCCTTTGAAGGCATTCAACTGGATAAAAGCGTCACCCACTGATGATGTAATCTCCCTGATTGATGCAGATGTAATCAGCCATCCAGGCAGTAACTCACTGGTGATCGAAGTCCATAAATGCTCTTGTATTACAATTAGCCCAGTGCTTGCTGGAACAAACACCTGGACACAATTACCTGGCCGAGTTGACACGTTAGCTTAACCATCACAGCCTACCCCTTGTCAACTTGGCAACCATACACATTACCCTAAACCATACTTAGTCTCTAAGTAAAAACAATAACAGACAAGCATACATATATATTTCCACCTAACAATGTTAAACTCCCCTGCGTACAACCGGAAACACATTAATTCCCCACAGAATAGGGTGCAAGTCCTTGGGTAATATTCACTCTTAAACCTGACATCCTTAAATATTATGATGTGAAATTAACACAACTTTTCATATGATAGGGGAAAAGGTTGGGGAAGAAAACTAGAAATTCATTTTGTGTACATATACAATCATACTCATAATGAAACAAGGAAGAAGGGTTCATGATTATTATAGTCCTCATTTCTGTAACTAGTCACGTGGTCGAAGTTCATATTTATCACTACCTTCTTCCACTACCCATTCCATGTTTCCATTACCTTCAGCAAGCACTTCAGCTGGCCGTGGTTCTTTGCCTTGTGGGGTGACCCAAACTTTCATTCCCGAAGATTCTGGGCCATTGTTAGTCCTGCTTGAATTGGTTTGTTGCAATTTTCCATTGACTTTAATCACAGGGCATGGCAGTACTAGGAGACGCTCTAGAGGATCTGCATTCCAGGCAAACTCTTCTTCACCCCCATTATGTAGATGTAGCTCTATTTCCCCTTGATAGTCAGGATCAATCACCCCAGCCAGTACAGTAATTCCCTTCTTCCTGTTGATTCACAGGTAAGAGGAGCCCAAAGTGGCCAGGTGGCAGTTTTAACTTCCAGTTCAATGGAATCATTGTTGTGTTCCCTGGTGGCAGCACTCCTCCTTTTGGGACTAAAACTTGTAGACCAGCAGAGCTTAAGGTTACAGGAACAGGAAGCAAAAATTCTCCTAGTGGGTCACTAGGGGTAATGGTGAGTGGTGCCACTCCCATTTCCACCCCTTGATTGCTGGACCCATGAATCCTGGTTATGGGAGAAACAGCACCATAGAGAGGATGCTGATTCAGAGAATACACTGCCTCCTGGAGAACATTGCCCCAGCCCTGCAAGGTATTGCCACCTAGTTGGCACCATAATTGAGTCTTCAAAAGGCCATTCCACCATCCTATTAATCCAGCTGCTTCAGGGTGATGGGGAACATAGTAAGACCAGTGAATTCCATGGGCATGTGCCCATTCCTGCACATCATTTGCTGTGAAATGGGTTCCTTGATCAGAAGCAATGCTGTATGGAATGCCATGGCAGTAGATAAGACATTCAGCAAGTCCACGGATGGTAGTTTTGGAAGAAGCATTGCGTGCTGGAAATGCAAACCCATAGCCAGAGTATGTGTCTTCTATTCCAGTTAAAACAAATCGCTGCCCCTTCCATGGTGGAAGTGGCCCAATGTAGTTAACCTGCCACCAGGTAGCAGGCTGGTCACCTCGAGGAATGGTGCCATAATTGAGGCTGAGTGTGAGTCTCTGCTGCTGGCAGATTGGGCATTCAGCAGTGGCTGTAGCCAAGTCAGCCTTGGTGAGGGAAAGTCCATGTTGCTGAGCCCATGCATAACCTCCATCCCTACCTCCATGGCCACTTTGTTCATGAGCCCATTGGGCAATGACAGGAGTGGCTGGGGAAAGAGGCTGAGCATTAGCCACAGAGCGGGTCATCTTATCCACTTAATTATTAAACTCTTCCTCTGCTGAAGTCAACCTCTGATGAGCATTCATGTGGGACACAAATATGTTCATGTTTTTTGCCCACTCAGAAAGGTCTATCCACATAGCTCTTCCCCAGACCTCCTTGTCACCAATTTTCCAATCATGTTCCTTCCAAGTCCCTGACCATCCAGCCAAACCATTGGCAACAGCCCATGAAGCAATGTACAAACGCACCTCTGGCCATTTTTTCTTCCAAGCAAAATGAGCAACTAGATGCACTGCTCGAAGTGCTGCCCACTGGGAGGATTTGCCCTCGCCACTATGCTTCCAGGATGTCCCAGAAAAGGGCTGCAGTGCTGCAGCTTTTGGGTGGTACCTGCATATCGTGCAAAACCATCTGTAAACCAGTCCCGAGTTTTCTCATCCTCAGTCAACTGACTGTAAGGGATTCCCCAAGAGGCCAAAGCTGTGGGCTGGGAAAGAGAAGGTAACATGGCAGGGTTGGTGACCATGGGCATTTGGGCCACTTCCTCATGTAACTTACTTGTGCTTTCAGGACCTGCTCAAGCCCTATCTCGTATATACCACTTCCACTTTATTATGGAGTGCTGCTGTGCATGCCCAACTTTATGGTTTGGTGGGTCAGACAATACCCAGCTCATGATAAGGAACTCAGGTCTCATGGTAACTTGATGGGCCATGGTTAAGCATTCAGTCTCTACTAAGGCCCAGTAGCAAGCCAAAAGCTGCTTCTCAAAAGGGGAGTAGTTATCTACAGAGGATGGCAAGGCTTTGCTCCAAAATCCTAAGGGTCTGCATTGGGATTCCCCTATAGTGGCCTGCCAAAGCCTCCAGACAGCATCTCTATTTGCCACTGAAACTTCCAGCACCATTGGATCTGCTGGATCCTATGTTCCAATTGGGGTGCAGCTTGCACAGCAGCCTGGACTTGTCGCAGGGATTCCTCTTGTTCCAGTCCCCAATCAAAACTAGCAGCTTTTCTGGTCACTTGGTAAATGGGCTGGAGCAGCACACCCAAATGAGGAATGGGTAGTCTCCAAAATCCAAAGAGGCCAACTAAGCCTTGTGCCTCTTTTTTGGTCATAGGAGGAGGGCCAGGTTTAACAGCTTATCCTTTACTTTAGAAGGGATATGTCGACAGGCCCCACACCACTGGACACCTAGAAATTTCACTGAGGTGGAAGGACCCTGTATTTTTGTTGGATTTATCTCCCATCCTCTCTCACGCAAATACCTTACCAATAAATCTAGAGTCTTTGCTGCTTCTTACTCAGTAGGTCCTATCAACATGATATCATCAATATAATGGACCAGTGTGATGTCTCGTGGGAGGGAGAGACGATCAAGGTCCCTGCGGACAATATTATGACATAGGGCTGAAGAGTTGATACACTCCTGAGGCAGTACAGTGAAAGTATACTGCTGGCCTTGCCAGCTGAAAGCAAACTGTTTCTGGTGGTCCGTACTAATGGCAATTGAGAAAAAAGCATTTGCCAGATCAACAGCTGCACACCAGGTACCAGGGGAAGTGTTGATTTGCTCAAGCAATGATACCACATCTGGGACAGCAGCTGCAATTGGAGTCACTACCTGGTTAAGTTTACGATAATCTACTGTCATCCTCCAAGATCCATCTGTTTTCTGCACAGGCCAAATAGGAGAGTTGAATGGGGATGTGGTGGGAATCACCACCCCTGCATCCTTCAAATCCTTGATGGTGGCACTAATCTCTGCAATATCTCCAGGAATCCGGTATTGCCTTTGATTTACTATTTTGCTAGGCAGGGGCAGTTCTAGAGGCTTCCACTTGGCCTTTCCAACCATAATAGCCCTCACTCCATAAGTCAGGGATCCAATGTGGGGATTCTGCCAGTTACTGAGTATGTCTATTCCAATTATGCATTCTGGAACTGGGGAAATAACCACAGAATGGGTCCGGGGACCCACTGGACCCACTGTGAGACAGACCTGAGCTAAAACTCCATCAATCACCTGACCTGCATAAGCCCCTACTCTGACTGGTGGACCACAGTGACGTTTTGGGTCTCCTGGAATTAATGTCACTTCTGAGCCTAATAATAATTGTGTCTAATAATCCCCGAAATGTCTGATCATTTCCTTTTCCCCAATGCACAGTTACTCTGGCAAAAGGCCATAAAGTCTCCCTGGGGAAAGGTGGGAGGAAGATGAACAGTATAAATTTTTGGCAGTTTAACAGGATCCTTCCCCAAGGGGACCTGGCCTTCTCCTCATTCAAGGGGCTCCGAATGAAAAGTCCGATGAAAAGTCCTTGATGAGTTTCTGGGAGAAGTTGCCTGTCCAACGACGACCTGGGAAATTCTCTCTGAATGTTGAAATCACTGCCCCTTTTAAGTCATTCAACTGATTGGATAAAAGCACCACCCATTGATGATGTAATCTCCTTGATTGATGCAGATGTAATCAGCCATCCACACTGTAAACTCACTGGTGATTGAAGTCCATAAATGCTCTTGTATTACAATTAGCCCAGGGCTTGCTGGAACAAACACCTGAAAACAATTACCTGGCCGAGTTGACACATTAACCTAACCATCACAGTATACAATATGATTAAAATTGTATGTGGATAATAAACATAATATTAAATTCTATTTACTTTCATAGACTATAAACACATGAATTTCTAGTATTTTGCAATATATTTCACCCATATTGTTTTTCTCTCATAACCTTTCAGTAATGCTTGTTTTTGTTTTGTTTTTTAAAAAAGGTATTTAGATTACATAAATGTTACATAAAAATATAGGGGATTCCCATATGCCCTGCTTCCTTCATCTCCCACATTTTCCCACATAACAACATCTTTCATTAGTGTGGTATATTCGTTACAATTGATGAAAACATTTCAGAGCATTGCCACTAAGCATGGATTATAGTTTACATTGTAGTTTACACTCTCTCCAGCACAATTTTGTAGGTTATGGCAAGATATGTAATGGCTCCTATCTGTCATTGTAATATCATTTAGGAAAATTCTCAAGTTTCCAAAATGCCCCCATATTTCACCTGTATTTCCCTCTCCCTGCACTCAGAATCTCTAGTGACCACTGCCTCCATATGAATGATATAGTTTCTTCCATTGCTAGAATCACAATAAGTCTATAGTAGAATACCAGTAAGTCCACTTTAGTCTATAGTTCATTCCCCAATCCTGAGGATTCTGGGATGGTGTTGCCCACTCCACGTCTAATTGAGAGGGGTCTTTGATCCCATGGGGCCTATGGATGGGACTCTCTTGCTTGCAGTTGTAGACTCTCTCGGTTCCTTGGGATGGTCTCTTAGTTCTTTCTGTGGTGCTCAAGATGTAGTAATAATTCAAAAAAGAATGAATAAATGTTGAAAGAACAAATGAAAAATAAGCAGTGCACTCTTAGAAGACCAACAAAAAGTGTTGCTGCTACAGTGAGTTGAGTATACTATACAAGGTTTTCAAAATAGTGATGAAAAATAAGTGTATGCCTTCCACTGACAGCATATTTGAATTTTCAATAATTTCAGCAATAAGGTTCAGAGATGCAAGATTAATCCTTTCAGCTTATAATTTTCAAAATTCTTGCATGTGTTATTTCACTTTGTCTCAACAATAACCTTGTGCTTTTCAGTTTTAAGTAGCTCCACTTTTCAAATAAGGAAGTTCAGGCCCAGAAAATCAAGGTATTTTGGCAGGCTTAATGCTAGAATTCAGGGCCTCTCCTTCCTGTGAGAAATGTCCAGTGATTTTTATCAAATAGCACTACTTCTTGTAACAAAGAGGGCACGATAGAGCATCCATATTTGAATGGCTGCTGCTTAGTGAGCTGAGATAAGGCAGAAGAAACTAACAATGCACTGAGGCAATGAAGCAATATTTTGGGGTAATGGGGAAGAACAAAGCAGAAAACACTTCCATTCTGCATTCACTAATCACATGTGGAGTCACCCTTTTGATGAATGACACTCTTGCAAGAGACCAGAAAATAAGAAGTGTTGCCAACAGCTACCAGGGTGACTTGGAATGGGAAAATTTCCTACTGATGGTGTCTATTCTCTATATAGATGTTTTATTATATCTTTTTGTTGTTGTTGTTAAATTCTAACTCTTGAGAAGCAGCACTATCTATAATGAATAGCAGCTGTCATATCAATCATATCAATAAAAAAAAACAGCACTGTACTTGGATACCAGAAGTGACTTTTCACGTAATACATATGAGACCTCGGGCATTATTTTTCTTTATTTAATCATGAGACTTGGTTTTCTAATATGTAAAATAGGGATAACAAAATTTATCAATTTTACAGACTTATAAGAAGAATAATGTGGTAGAATGTTAAAAATGATGAAGTGTTCTACAAAGGCAAGAGCTTATTATAAATCTCTCTTTTTTCTTTCTTTCCACATATATGTGTGGTTTAATTGTGTTGTCTTAAAATCTTTGTGATATTTTACTAAGATTTTATTTTATTCTAATTATAAAACATATCTTAGAGAATTTTGCTAGCATCCTAATAACTACCAGTACCTAAAAATCAAATAAATTCCATACTCTTTCAAATCTTATTATCACTTTTTAATAAATAAAACAATTCGTGAATGCCATAGTAAATAATATTAAGATTTACATATATTTGATGTATACCATGGTAATTAATTCACGTGTCGCAGTTTCATGCAGCTAATAATCACTATATTATAGAAATAGCAACACAACCTCTGTATTTTTTTAATTTTTAAAAAAAAATTTATTGAAGTATATCACTCATACATGAACATACATAAACAATAAGTGTATCGTAAAAGTGGTGAACTTACAAAACAAACATACTTACAAAGCAAACATTCATAACATCATACAGGGGTCCCATAAATCAACCCTCCACCAACACCTTGCATTGTTGTGAGACATTTGTTACAAATTATGAAAGAATATTGTCAAAATCTTACTACTAATTATAGTCCTTATCTTACATTTGGTGTATTCCCCCCCCAACCCACCCTTTTATTATTTTTTAAATATATTTTAAAAATATAAAACTTGTAAACTTATATAACTTGTAAACTTAGAAAACAATCATGCACATGTGCAGAATTCCCAAACAACACCCCTCTATCAACACACCACACCCTGGTGGAATATTTGCTACAGATTATGAGATAATATCATCCAATTATTACCAGGTCCACAGCGTACATTTGACACACTTTTTCCATACTCCCCCATTATCAACACAGTACATCTTTGGCATAGATGCAAAAATATATCATTATTACTGTTAACCACGCTCCATAAGTCACTCCAGTTCTATTTTTCCCATGCTTCTTCACATTCCCACCACCCTGCAATAGTGATGTACATCTGCTCTAGCTCACAAAGGACACTCTTACATCTGTACCATCAACCACTATTCTCGTCCACCTCTAGGTTTACTGTGCTATTCAGTACCTAGATTATTCTCTAGCTTTCTGTCAATTAGCATTTACATCCCTAGACTACCATTTTCAACGACATCCCTATTTATAAACCAGCTGTTACTCACTATAATGTGTTACCATCAACTCTGTACATTTCCACACTTTTACAGTAAAGCTAATTAAAACTTTACATACATTAAATATCAGTAGTCCATCTCAGTCCTCTTCTTATCTCCTTTAAGAATCCATCACCTACCACCAGGTTTTGAAGATATTTTCCTACATTTTCTCCTAGAAGTTTTATGGTTCTTGGTTTTATATTTAGGTATTTGATTCATTTTAAGTTAATTTTTTATAGGGTGTGAGATAGGGGTCCTCTTTCCTTCTTTTGCTATGGATATCCAATTTTCTCAGCACCATTTGTTGAATGGACTGTTCTGCCCGAGCTGGGTGGGTTTGACAGGCTAGTCAAAAATCACTTGACCATAGATGTGAGGGTCTGTTTCTGAACCATCAATTTGGTTCTATTGGTCTATGTGTCTGTCTTTATGCTAGTACCATGCTGTTTTTTATCACTGTGGCTAGGTAATACGACTTAAAGTCTGGAAATGAGAGTCTTCCAACTTTGCTTTTCCTGGCTATTCAGGACCCCTTACCCTTCCAAATAAATTTCATAATCATGTTTTCCATTTATTTTTAAAATACTGGTGGAATTTTTATCGGGATTGCATTGAATCTGTATATCAATTTGAATAGAATTAACATCCTAATGATATTTAGTCTTCCAGTCTGTGAGCATGGAATATTCTTCCACTTATTTAGGTCTTTTTAAAATTTTTCAACAATGAGTTGTAGTTTTCTGAATACAAGTACTTTAATCATTGGTTAAGTTTATGCCTGAATATTTGTATTTTATCTGTCATATTTTATTTTCACCACTCTTTTGATGCTTTTAGTTACTTTTATTGATATAATCTTCATTTCTAGATTCTCTTCCAGGTCTCTCTCTTCTGTCTTTACTTTTTAGGCTGTAGCACACCCTTTAGTATTTCCTGCAAAGCAGGTCTCTTGGTTACAAACTCTCTCAGTTTCTGTTTATCTGTGAATATTCTAAACTCGCCCTCATTTTTGAAAGACAATCTTGCCAGATATAAGATTCTTGGCTGGAAGTTTTTCTCTTGCAGTATCTTAAATATATCATACCACTGTCTTCTTGCCTCCATGGTTTCTGGTGAGAAATCAGCAGTTAATCTTATTGGGTATCTTTTATACATTATGCATTGTTTTTCTCTTGCTGCTCTCAGAATTCTCTCTTTGTCTTTGGCATTTGACATTCTGATTAGTATGTGTCTCGGAGTTGATCTATTAGGATTTTTTCCGATGGGAGTACGTCTTGCTTCTTGGACATGGATATCTATGTCCTTCAATAGGGTTGGGAAATTTTCTACCATTATTTCTTCAAATATTCCTTCTGCTCCTTTTCCCATCTCTTCTCCTTCTGGGACACCCATGACACGTATGTTTGCATGTCTCTTCCTGTCCTTTAGTTCCCTGAGACCTTGTTCAAGTTTTTCCAATCTTTTCTTCATCTGTTCTTTTGTATGTTCACTTTCAGAGGCCATTTCTTCAAGCTCACCAATCCTTTCTTCTGTCTCCTCAAATCTGCTATTATATGATTCCAGTGTATTTTTAATTTCATTTATTGCACCTTTCATTCCCATAAGATCTGATATTTTTCTGTGTATACTTTCAAATTCTTCTTTGTGCTCATCCAATGTCTTCTTAATATCCTTAATTTCTTTAGCCATCTCATTGAATTTATTAAGGAGATTTGTTTGAACATCTATGATTAGTTGTCTGAACTCCTTTATGTCATCTGGAGGCTTATCTTGTTCCTTTAGGTGGGCCATATCTTCCTGTTTCTTGTTGTGGATTGTAATATTTTGTTGGTGTCTTGGCATCCGGTTTACTAGAGTATTTATTCTGGGTGCAGTTTTTCTCTTTAGTTCCTGCCCTTCTCCCTTGCTGGTTGTGTAGTAGGAGCCAAGGATGTAGTTGGTGCTATAAGCTGTGGAGGCTCAAGCTGCTGTCATTGCCCCAAGGACCAATGAAGCTTCACCCAACTTTCTCCTTTGCCAGAGGTAGGGACAGAGCCACAGCTGTGTGGAATAATCCAACTCATGCAGGCCTAGATTACAGTTGCCCAGAGAGACTGATAAAGCTTCACACCCCTTTCTCCCCTGCCTGGGGTGAAGATGGAGCTGCAGGTTTGGGCAGCAATCTATGCAGTACAGGTCCACGATGACTGCATTTGTTCAGGTAGACCCCTGATTATTTAGTCTATGCCAGCTAAATGTACTTGCAGTTACCTGGATAGGCTGGTGCAGGGCCCATCAGCTTCCTTCCTGCTAGAGGTGGGGCTGAAGCCTAGGCTAGGGCTGCAGGCCAATCTGGGTGAAAGAAACCGGTCTCTACCGTCACTGTAATTTTCAGTCAGCCCAGCTTCCCCTCATGCTGGGGGTGGAGTCAAAATGGCGGCTACCAGCTTCCTTCTCACTTGAACAGGCTCAAACTTTAGCTGTTCTTAGGGTTATACTTTAGCCAGATGAATTTACTAATCAGTAGCTGAAATCACTGGCCAACTGTCTCTTCCTCCCCTGTTTTGGGGAAATGGAGCTTCCAATTACTGGCACAGAATAGCTCCTGGGGTGGCTTGTGCTGCCAAAGTAGGATGATCACCTGCCTCCGCGGTATGGCCTGTAATTTCCCGGAGAGGCTGGCGCAGCTCCCCACAGCTTTCTCCCTGCCCTAGGTGGGCCTGGGGCTTAGGCTAGAACTTTAATCTGATCTAGATGGAAAAAAGCCGGTCCCTACCAGCACTGTGATTTTCAGTCAGCCCTGCTTCCCCTCGTGTCAGGCGTGGAGTTAAGATGGTGGCCACCGACCTCTTTCTGACTTGGACAGGTTCAAACTTTAGCTGTTCTTAGGATTATACCTTAGCCCACTGAATTTACTAATCAGTAGCTGAAGTTGGTGCCTAACCGTCTCTTCTTCCCCAGTTTGGGACGTGGAGCTTCCAATTCCAGCCGGGGAACAGCTCCCGAGACAACCTGTGTCTCCAGTGGAGGATGGGCACTGGCCTCTGGGGCATGGAGTGCTCTACTTACGGATTTTCTCCGCAGATGGGCAGTTTCCTCCTTCCAGTCTCTCAAGGATGTTGCAGGATGCACTTCTGTACTCCTGGAGTCCCCAAATAAGTGCTCTAGGTAGCCCTGGGTGATCACCAACTGCCCTGTAGCAGGAGCTGATTCTCAGAATTCTTTACTCTGCCACCATCTTGCTGGTTGTCCACCTCTATATTTTATTAAGGGAAAATGGAGAATTAGAGAGGCAGAGGGATCATTTCTCTCCCAGAAATAATATCTAGAGGACAGGTGGAGACAGTCTGGAGGGCTGCTCTGGGGCTCAGGACACCATGGGAAGATGAGACACCACCCAGAAGAGAGAGGGCCAAAGGAAAGGAGTCTCAGTTGGCTGGAAAACTTCTGTGAGTAAAGCTGCAGCAGCAGCAGCTGGTGCCAATCCCCCAATCTCGGAGGAAACAGCAGTCTGCAGAATCCAGCAGCTGTGGACTGCAGTGGCTGAGGACTTAAGGGGTTGCAGGGGTCCTCTTCCACATGCATGGGGAGAGGGAGGGACAGCCTACAGCTGATTCAGATTTTGGCCAGTGAACTTGGTCTGCAGCACTAGCGGGGTCACACATTTCCAGGCTGGGTGAGACCACAACATTGTTTGCCCTGAGAGCCAGCAGGGAGCTAAAGATAATTTGCCTTCTCAAACACCCTCTCTACTGCCCTGGGCTGGTGGCTGAGGAGGCAGAGGAAGGGAGGGTGCAGCTGGCTAAAGGAGAACAGCTTCTGAGAAAATTTGTTTGTGAGGCTTGGCCAGCCCTGAGGACATTGTTCCTGCACCACCCACCACGAAGTTACATTGAATGCATTCCCCCTAGCACCTGGGGTCTGAACTGAGTGGTCTGTCAATGACCACCATCTGCTGGCAGAACAGAAAATTGCACAAAAAGGGAAAATAATGATAAATAAATAAAAGAGGCAATCAGGTGCCTTTACTGCCCCCCTCTCCAAGGCTCTTGGAAACTGGTCTGCACCCCATTACTGGGTCCTTTGCCCTACTTTGAGCAGTTAAACAGGGGCAATTCTAAATATCTAGAACAAGTTGAACCAAGAGTCAAAGAACAGTGGTAGCATACAACTACTTAAGAGTAATTCCCTATGCAAGAGAGGGAAATTGAATATCAGAGTAAACTCAGCATCATAATCATATGTCCAGATAACAGTAAAAAATTACAAGCCATACCAAGATAAAAGAAGATATGACTAAAGCAAAGAAACAAATCAAAGTGATTTTTGACAAGGCTGTCAAACCCATCCAGCTGGGGCAAAGCAGTCTATTCAACAAATGGAGCTGGGAAAACTGGATATCCGCATCCAAAAGAAAGAAAGAGATCCCCTACACCACACATTATACAGAAATTAACTCAAAATGCATCAAAATTCTAAATATAAAAGCGAGAACCATAAAACACCTAGAAGAAAATTTTATTAGTCAGCTAAGATGGGTGCTGATACAAAGTACCAGAAATCTGTTGGCTTTTATAAAGGGTATTTATCTGGGGTAAAAGCTTATAGTTACAAGGCCCTAAAGAGTCTAACTCAAGGTATGATAAGAGGTACTTTCTTACCAAAGTCTGTTGAAGTAAGATGGCTACCAATCTCTATGAGGGTTCAGCATTCCTCTCTCTCTTAGCTACAGGCTGGCATAGAGCTTGTTTCTTTCTGGGCTTTCTCAGTGTTGCAAACTCTCAGGTGATTGGCTCATCTCTCTTCCCAGGGCCTCAGGATTAAAGTTCTCTCCTCTGCCATGTCTATGGAGCTCTCTCTCCCTTCCTTTGTGTATCTTCTGTGTGTTTTCTTGAGTAAATGTCTGTTTCTATCAGCCCACCAAGGGGGCAGGGACTCAACCTTGAGTCACGCCCTACTGACATGGTCGAATCAAATCCCTAATTTTGATTTAATCAAGTAAACGTAAAGCCTTTGTATTTAATACAATCAAAAGGTATCATGCCCAGAGGAACAGACCAGTTTACAAACATAATCAATATCTTTTTAAAATTGGAATTCATAAATAATATCAAACTGCTACAAAAATTTAGGGAAACATTTTCAAGACCTGGTCGTAGGTGGTAGTTTCTTAAACCTTACACCGAAAGCACGAATAATAAAAGAAAAAATGGATAAATGGTACCTCCTAAAACTTAAACACGTTTGTGCTTCAAAGGACTTTGTCAAGAAGGTGAAAAGGTTACACAATCAATGGGAAAAAATATTTGGAAGGCACATATGTGAGGAGGGTTTGATTTCCATGCTATATAAAGAGATCATACAATTCAAAAATAAAAAAGCAAGCAATCCAACTTAAAAATGGGCAAAAGACTTAAATAGACATTTATCCCAAGAGGAAATAAAAATGGTGAAAAGGCACATGAAAAAATGTTCAATATCACTAGCTCTTAGGAAAATGCAAATCAAAACTGCAATGAGATATCATCTCACACCTCATAAAATGGCCATTATTTGAAAAACAGAAAACAACAAGTGCTGGAGAGGATATGGACAAATAGGAACACTGCTTCACTGTTGGTGGGAATGTAAAATGATACAGCTTTCATGGAAGAAAGTTTGGTGGTTCCTCAGGAAGCTAAACAAAAAAACTGCTGCATGATCTGGCTATGCTTCTACTAGGAATACATCCAGAAGAACTGAAAATAGTGACACATACAGACATTTGCACACCGATTTTCATAGTGACATTATTCACAATTGCCAAAAGATAGAAACAACCTAAGTGTCCATCAACCAATGAATTGATAAACGAAATGTACATAAGATGGGATATATGCTGCTGTAAGAAGAAATGAATTTGGGAAACATGATAACATGGATGAACATTGAGGACATTATGCTAAGTGAAATAAGCCAACCAAAAAATACAAATATTGTATGGACTCACTAATATGAACTAAATATGAAGAATAATAAACACATGGCGTTGAAACCTAGACTATAGGCTACTAGGAGATAAGGTGAGGACTGCAAAGGGGTTCTGATGCTTAATTTATGTAGAATTTTCAATTAGCTTGATTTTATAAGTGTGGAAATGGATAGAGTTGATGGTAACACATTATGGTGTATATAACTAACACGGCTGGTTGATAAATGGGGTTGTTACTGAAAGGGGTAGTCTATGGATGTAAATGTCAATTGAAAGAAAGCTACAGAATAATCTAGGGACTGAATAACATAGTGAACCTAGAGGATGAGGATTATGGTTAATAATACAAATACAAAATGCACTTCTATGAACCAGAACAAATATATGTCACTATTACAAGGTGATAAGAATATGTGATGCATGGGAAAAATACAACTAACATAACTTATGGATTATAGTTACCAGCAATATTGTAATATTCTTGCATCAGTATCAAAGAAGGTACTATATCGATGCTAAGGGTCAATAATAGGGGAGTATGGGATTTTTTTTTTTTGGGACTAAGGAAAGCTTCCATAGGTTTACTGGGGCAATGACTGCACAACTCTGTATGAAAGTGAGAGCCACTGAGTGTACACTTTGTATAGCATGTACAAGGCATGGGACTGAATAACATGATGAACCATAGGGTGGAAGATGGACTGTGGTTAACAGTACAAATATGAGAGTGTTCTCTCATGAACTATAACAAATGTACAATATTAGTATATGGTTTTAATAATAGGGAGGTGTATGGAAAAAATATACCAATATAAGCTATGGGCCATAGATAGTAATACTATTTTGATGATGTTCTTTCATAATTTGTAACAAATGTTCCACAACAATGCAAGGTGTTGGTAGAGGAATGATGTATGGGAATTCTGCACATTATCCATAATTATTTTATGGACTCACACCTTCTCTAATAAAAGTAAATTAAAAAAGAAGACACTGGGTAAGCACAAAGAAAAAATTGAAACCTTGAATAGAATAAGAACCAACCTTATGGGCATGAGAGTCACAATAAGTGAGATTAAAAATACAATAGATTTCAAATGTAATCAATATGAAATTATTAATGCAGTACTTTAAATTTTTTCTTTTATACTGAGTCTTTGAAATCTGGTGTGTTTTTTATTTAGAGCACACCTCAATTTGGACTAGCTGCATTTCAAGTGCTTGAAAGGGAACATGTGGCCAGTGGCTACTGTATTAGCACAAGCGCATCATTTATTTTTTGTGTACTTGGTACCTGGCATATCATTAATGGAGTGAAATGAAAATAAATATCTCATGCCATTAATATATTTCTGTGTATTTCTACAAAAATATTCATAATCATATTGTCATTGACAACTATATCCTTTAGCATTAAAATGGGTCTGCTTTGTCTATTTTTGTGACTTTTGTCTTGAAAAAAAAAAAAACAACAGAGGCACACAACAGCAGTTTTGAAGTCATGGAAGAAAGAATCAGCAAAGTAGGGGCCAGAATAGCTGAAATTGAAAAAAGAGAAGAACAGAGAGAGAAAATAATGGAAAAAATTGAGCAGGGACTCAGGGAGTTGAATGATAGCAGAAAGCACACCAACATACATGTTGTGGAATTTCCAGAAGAAGATGAGAAAAGAAAAGGGGCAGAAAGAGTATTTCAGGAAATAATGGCCAAAAAGTTTCCAACTCTCATGAAAGACATGAAGTTACAGGCCCAGGAAGCACACACTACTACAATTAGAATAAATCCTAAAAGACCTACCACAAGACACGTAATATTCAGAAGGCTAAATGCTAAAGATAGAGAGAAAATACTGAAAGCAACAAAGGAGAAGTGAAACATCAAATACAAGTGATGTCCAATAAGACTTAGTGTGGATTTCTCTTCATAAACCATGGAGGCAAGAAGGCTGTGGTATGATATAATTAAAGCACCGAAGGAGAAAAACTACCAGCCAAGAATTATTCATCTTGAAAAACTGTCCTTCAAATATGACATATATATAGAATAAAATATTCACAGATAAACAGAAACTAAGAGAGTTTGTAAACAAGAATCCAGCACTGCAGGAAACACTAAAGGAGGTTCTGCAGCCAGAAAAGAAAGGAGAAGAGAGAGAGAGAGCTTGGAGGTGAGTGTAGAAGTAAAGACTATAAGAAAGGGTAACAAAAGGGTAAACAGACAGACAAAAATAAGACATGACATATGAAAGCCGAAGGATAAATGGTTGAAGTAATAATGCCTTTACAGTGAGAACATTGAATGTTAATGGATTAAACTCCCCAATCAAAAGACCTAGGCTAACAGAATGGATAAGAGAACATGAGCCATCCATATGCTGTCTGCAGCAGACTCACCTTAGACCTAAGGATGCAAATAGTCTGTAAATGAAAAGTTGGAAAAATATTTCATGCAAGTAGCAATCAAAAGAGAGCAGGGGTAGCTACACTGGTGTCATATAAAACAGACTTTAAATGCAAAAAAAGTGATAAGAGATGCAGAAGGTAATTATATATTAATAAAAGGGACAATCCACCAGGAAGGAGTAACAGTCATAAATAACCATGCACTTAACCAGAGTGCCCCAAAATAGACGAGGGAATCTCTGGCAAAACTGAAAAGAGAAATATACATCTCTACAATAATAGTTGGAGACTTCAACACACCACTCACATCCATAGATAGAACAACTAGACAGAGGATCAACAAGGAAATAAATAATTTGAACAATATAATAAACAAGCTGGGCTTGACAGACACATACAGAACATTGCACCTCACAGCATCAAGTTATACATTCTTCTTGAGAGCTCATATAGCTTTCTCCAAGATAAACCACAGTTGGACCACAACACAGCTCTCAATACATTTAAGAAAATTGAAATTATACAAAACATATTCTCTGATCATAATGGAATGAAGCTGGAAATCAATTATATGTAGGAAAGGTGAAATTTGCAAATATACAGCACACTCTTAAAAATCAGTGGGTCAAAGAAGAAGCTGCAAGAGATATTAGTAGATATTTATAGATTAATGAAAATGAGAACACAACTAATCAAAACTTATGGGATACAGTGAAGGCAATGCTGAGATGGAAATTTATAACCCTAAATGTCTATATTAAAAAATAAGAAACAGCTAAATCAAAGACCGAACTGAACAACTGGAGAAACTAGAAAAAGAACAGCAAACCAATCCCAAAGCAAGCAGAAAGAAAGAAATAACAAAGATTAGAGCAGAAAACAATGAAATTGCGAACAAAAAAACAACATAGAAAATCAACAAAACCAAACATTGGTTCATTAAGAAGTACAATAAAATCGAAAAACCCTTAGCAAGACTAAGAAAAAAAAAGAGAGAGAAGATGCAAATAAATAAAATCAGGAATGAAAGGGGGGTATTATGACTGACCCCAAAGAAATAAAAGCAATCAAAATCAAAGAGGATATTATGAGAAATTGTATGCCAACAAATTAGACAACCAAGATGAAGTGGACAAATTTCTAGAAATGCACAAAGATCACATAATGACTCTACAAGTAATACAGGAACTCAACAAACCAATCACAAGTAAAGAGATTAAGTCAGTCACCAAAAATGTTCCAACAAAAAAAAGTCCAAGATGAGGTGGCTTCACAGGTGAATTCTACCAAACATTTTGAGAAGAATGAATAGAAATCCTGTTTAAAATCTTCCAAAAAATTGAAAAGGTGGGAAAATTACCCAACACATTTTATGAAACCAACATCACCTTAACACCAAAGCCAGATAAAGATACTACAAGAAAAGAAAATTACAGACCAGGCTCTAATGAGCATAGATGCAAATATTCTCAACCAAATACTTGCAAATCTAATGCAACAGCATATTAAAAGAATTATACACCACGATCAAGTGGGTTTTATTCCTGGTATGTAAGGGTGTTTCAAGATAAGAAAATCAAGTAATGTAATACACCACAGTAACAAATCGAAGGGAAAAAAACCCACATTATCATCTTGATTGATGTAGAAAGCATTTGACAAAAGCCAGCATCCCTTTTTGAGAAAACACTTCAAAAGAGAGGTATAGAAGGAAAGTTCCTCAACATAATAAAGGGCATATATAAAATTCCCACAGCCAACATCGTACTCAATGGGGAGTGGTTGAAAATTTTCCCTCTAAGATCAGGAACAAGACAAAAATGCCCACTGTCACAAATGTTATTCAACATTGTGTTAGAAGTTCTAGCTACAGCAATTAGAAAAGAAAAAGAAATAAAAGGTATCCAAACTGGAAAAGAGGAAGTAAAACTCTCACTGTTTGCAGATGACATGATCCTATATTTAGAAAATCCTGAAATAACTACAACAAAGGTATTAGAGCTGATAAATGAGTTCAGCAAAGTGGCAGGGTACAAGATCAACATGCAAAAATCAGTAGCGTTTTTATTCACTAGTAATGAACAAGCTGAGGAGGAAATCAAGAAAAATATTCCATTTACAATAGCAACAAAAAGACTCAAATATCTAGGAATTAATTTAACCAGAAATGTAAAGAATCTGTATTCAAAACATTGCTGAAAGAAATCAAAGAAGACCTAAGCAAATGGAAGGACATTTCGTGTTCATGGATTGAAAGACTTAACATTGTGAAGATGTCAATTCTACTCAAATTGTTTTATAGATTCAATGCAATACCAATGAAAAGTCCAATAACTTGCTTTACATAAATAGAGATGTCAATTACCAAAATTATTTGGATGGGAAACTGCATCTGAATAGCCAAAAACATCCTAAAAAAAGAGCGAAGTTGTTGGAATCACATTTCCTGACCTTGAAGTGTATTATAAAGCTACAGTGGTCAAAACAGCATGGTATTGGCACAAAGATAGACACATTGATCATTGGATTCCAATTGATATTTCAGAAATAGACCCTTATCCCTATGTTTTTGATAAGCCTACCAAGTCCATTTTTCTGGGACAGAGCAGTCTCTTCAACAAATGGTGCTGGGAGAACTAGATACCCACAACCAAAAGAATGAAAGAGGACCCCTATCTCACTCCCTACAAATGAATCAACTCAAAATGGATCAAAGACCTAAAAATAAAAGCCAGGGCCATATAACTCCTAGAAGATAATGTAGGGAAACATCTACAATACCTTTTAGTAGGTAGGGTTCTCTTAAACTTTACACCAAAAGCATAAACAACAAAATAAAAAAAAAATAGATAAATGGGACTTCCTGGAAATTAAACACTTTTGCACCTCAAAGAAATTTGTGAGGAGGGAAAAAAGGCAGCCTACTCAATGGGAGAAAATATTTGGAAATCACATCTGACAAGGTTCTAATATCCATGATAGATAAAGAGATCCTACAACTCCACAATAAAGAGACAAATGACCCGATTAGAAAATGGGTAAAAGCCCTGAATAGACATTTTTCTAAAGAAGAAATACAAATGGCAAAAAAACACATGAAGAAATGTTCAACATCACTGGCTATAAGGGAAATGCAAATCAAAGATAAAATGAGATATCATTTCATACCTAACAGAATGGCCACTACTAAAAAAAACCTCCAGAAAACTACAAGTGTTGGAGATAATGTGGAGAGATAGGGACACTTATTCACTTTTGGTGGGAAAGTAGAATGGTACAGCCACTGCAGAAGTCTGTTTGGTGATTCCTAAGGAAGTTAGATATAGATCTACCATGTGACCCAGCAATGCCACTAGGTATATATCCAGAACTGAGTGCAGTGACATGAACAGACATCTGCACACCGATGCTTATAGCAACATTATTCACAAATGACAAAAGATGGAAGCAACCTAGGTGTCCATCAACTGATGAATGGATAAACAAAATATGGTATATACACATGATAGAATATTATTATTCAGCTGTAAGAAGAAATAAAGTCATGAAGCATATCACAACATGGATGAGCCTGGAGGATATTATGTTGAGTGAAGCAAGCCAGAGACAAAAAGACAAATATTGTATGAGTTTATTCTTATGAACTAAATATTGTGAGCAAATTCGTGGAGTTCATAGCTAGAATATAAGTCACTAGAGAATGGAATGTAGTTAGAGAATGGAAACTTGAGGTTTAACCTGTGCAGAATTTGTACAAAGTTGTTTGTAAATGTTTGGAAATGAATAGAAATGGTGAATCACATCATAAGATTTGTAATTAGTAGCACTAACATATGGGCATGATAGTGGTTTGTATTTTTTTTTTTTTTAGTAATGATAATGCTCTAATATTGATTGAAGTGATGAATGAACAACTCTTTGATTATATCAAATGCCACTGATTGTAAACTTTAGATAAATTATATAGCTTATGAATAAAATATATTTTTGGTTTAGGGAAAAGTACACCAAATGTTGGATATAGACTATAGTTAGTAGTAATATTTTGAACATGTTCTTTCATAATTTGTTACAAATTATTCAAAACAGTGCAAGGTATTTGTGGTGGGGTGATGTATGAGAGTGCTGTATGATGTTATGCATGTTTGTTTTGTAAGTTCACAACTTTTACTATATACTTATAGTTTAGGTATGTTCAAGTATGAATGATATACTTCAATAAATTGTTTTTCCAGTGAAATAAAGAACAATTTGAAATCCTGAAAAGAAAGGTAACAGAGCTTAATGGAATGAAAGACACAATGGATGAGATTGAAAACATTAGATGCATGTAAGAGCAGATTTGAATTGATGGAAGACAGACTTAGTGTAATCAAGGACAGAACATCTGAACTTCAAAACACAAGAGAGCAGAAAGAAAAAGAATGGGAAAAAATGGAACAGGGTTTTAGGGAATTGAATGACAACATGAAACACACAAACTTACATGTTATTGGTGTCCCAGAAGGGGAAGAGAATGAAAAAGGAGCAGAAAGAATATTTGAGGAAATAATGACCAAAAACCTCCCAACCCTTATGAAAGACATAAATATTAATATCCAAGAAGGACAATGCATCCCAAACAATAAGTCCAAATAGACCTACTATGAGACACCTACCATTCAGAATGACAAATGCCAGAGATAAAGAGTGGATTCTGAAAGCAATAACAGAAAAGCAATGCATCAAATACAAGGGAACCTCAATAAGATTGAGTGCCAATCTCTCAACAGAAACCATGGAGGTGAGAAGAAAGTGGTATGTTGTATTTAAGGTACTGAAAGAGCAATACTGCCAGCCGAGAATTCTTTATCTAGCAAAACTGTCCTTCAAAAATGAGGGTAAGTTTAAAGTCTTTACAGACAAACACAAACTGATATTGTATGTTACCAAAAGACCAGATTTACAAAGGGAGTGCTACAGCCTGAAAGGAAAAAACAAGGGCGAGAAACTTGGAGAAGAGTGTAGAAAGACAATAATTAGTAAGGGTAACTTAAAGGGTAAAATGACAGACAATAGTAAGATATGACAAAGGAAAGCCAAAGGAGAAAATGGATGAGGTAAATAATGCCTTTACAGAAATAACATTGAATGTTAATGACTTGAACTCCCCAATCAAAAGACATAAACTGATAGAATGGATACAAAAATATGAGCCATCTATATGCTGTCTGCAAGAGACTCACTTAGATGTAGGGACACAACCAGGTTGAACGTGAAAGGTTGGAAAAAGATATTTCATGCAAATGGTAATCAAAAAAGATCTGGAGGCGTGTCTCAGCCTGTAGCTCACCTGCAACCCATGTCTTGGGTTGTGTACTTCTCTCATTTCTAGTTTTCTTGTTTCTTAATAAACTCTTTACTCCCTTGCCTACCCTATGGATGGTGTGAACTTAAATTCTTTTATGCGACATAGCCAAGAACCTAGAGTGTTCCACTAACATATTTGGTGAGCCAAGCCAGGAGACAAAGAGGCAAATAACACTCCCTGACACCTGCCAAAGACTGGTGAGTTTTTAATTAAAGCCTGTCTGTGCCATCTTTTGTTTTATTAGCAAGGTCCCCGAGACCCTCACCCTGGGTTGTGCCCAGAGGTTTGTTCCTTACTCAGTCCCTGGGAGGCCCTGAAATTCCTCCTTTTTTTTTTTTTTTTTTTTTTTACATTTTGGGCCATATACTTTATTATAAATTTTGATGAATTTTAACATGCCCTGTGTCCATCATAGCAAAATGATGTAGAACACTTCCATCACCCCCAAAATGCCCCCTGTTCTATCAATTCCACTCCTCCCTTGCCATTCCCTCAGGCCCCATGGAAACCACCAGGCTTCACTTCTTGAAGGACAAGATTCATAGTTACTCACAACAACACTGAGGACTTGACACACTGGTCTGTCCTCCTCTATTAGGCCCTTCCCATGCTCTAGAGAGACTCCTGCCCCTCTATTTATGAAGATAGCAGGCCTCCCCTGGATAGGAGTCCATCTCCTTCCTGCTCATTATGTGGTCTCCACCGACTGATACAGCACACTATGACAAAATGAACATGCATACACTTCCTAGAAACCTGCCTCAGGTGCACCATGTCCCGAATCTTGAAATCATTTGAAAACCATCACTTATTAATCCTATCATTTTCATTCCACTCTTCCTTTTCTATACCATACATGTGTTTTTTTTTCCCACCTCACTGTTATAATTTCTTCCATTGCTAGAATCACCATATGTGTACAACAGAATACCATTAAGTCCACTCTAGCCCATAGTTCTTCCCCCAATCCTGAGGGGACTGGGATGGTGATGTCCACTCCACCTCCAAGTGAGAGAGGGCTTATATCCCATGGATATGGTGGGTGGGATGATCCTGCCTGCAGATGCAGGCCCTCTCCATTCCTTGGGATTGCCATTGCCCATCGTTGTCTCCTCGCCAGGTGACTTGGATGAGTCCATTGAGCTGTAGGGTAGGAGTTGCAGCTCCACCGAGATTCCACGCACACCTGGCACAAAGGTAGGCCAGAGGCTCCAGTCTCTGGAAGTATACATAAAAACTCCAGCATCACATATAGGTTTGAACAGAAGGGACTGATGAACCATGTGCAGGGAGGACTTATTTGAGTCCAATTCGGTCACTCTCAGGAGCACAGATTCCAAAATAGAGCCCACTGATAAGGCATCAGTCTCTGGGGCTATCCCCCCTTATATAGGACTTAGGTGTCTCCAGAGCTCTCAGGAGCCCCTCTCTGTGGGGTGATATGCACTTTGATGTTCTATGAACTCCTACTGAGGTGTGCGTAAGCGTTACCTCTGGGATGACCTCCCAACTCTCTTTGAAGTTATTCAAGGTCTTTTTCCAGTTGTGTTGCCAGTTGGCACTTGGTATTAATCCCTCGTTGCCAGGGAGGCTCATCCCTGGGAGTCATGTCCCACGTTGGGGGGAAGGTAATATGCTGAGTTTGGCTTAGAGAGAGGCCACATTTGAGCAACAAGGAGGCTCTCAGGTGGCAACCCTTAGGCACCCCATAACAGTAAGCTAAGTTTCAGTTACAAGAGCAAATACTCATAAGGGTAGTCATCAATAACAAGAACTCATCAGTGGGCCATCCTCTTTTGACAGACACTGTCCCTGCACTCAGAGGACTGTTGCTGCTCCCTTGGAGAATGTGGCAGAGCTCTCCAGGCTGGGAATTCAGATTCCCTCACTTATTGAGTGATTGTCCACCCACTGTGACCATGCCCCATCCTTTGATCTTTTGAACAATTTTGTATATCTTTCATATATATTCAGATGAACTTACTCCCATGAATCCCCCCTCCCAGACAACCCCCACCAATAATCCCCTGAAGTACCCATTGTAACTCTTCTGTGATCTAAATCTTCCATGAACATGTAGTCCATAAAATAATCAAATACACTTAATAGGAAAAAGAAACAACAATGATAGGCTAACATGCAAGAGACAAACATAAGGAAACTCAGGGGAAAAAAAAACCAAAAAACAAGCAAACAATCAAACAAAAAACAAAACAAAACAAAATATAATTAGCAGATTGGGACATTCAAAAAAATGGGGAAAAAAACAAAAGAAATGCCTTTAAAATATATATATATATATATATTCTTATTTTCCTTTTATCACTGTGTTATTGGATGTCCGGTGTGCCGTGACACCTTCCCCCTCTCAATCCCCAGTGTAACCCAAATTTTCATTTAATTTTCAAAGAAGTTTTAGGTTACAGCAAAGTCACACACGGAATACCATAGACTCCCAGATACCAAACCACGCCCCCCTTCCCCACCCCATATTAAACCCCCATTTTTTTTTAATGTTAGCATTGTTATAACTGTTATACAGATAGCAAAATATAGCAACTAAACATTGTCAATGATTTACAGTATAGTTTACAATTTAGATGATACAGTTTAATAACTTTTGATGATATTTACCATGTCCTGTGTCCATTACTGTAAGGTAATGAAAAACCTTTCCCATGACCACTAAATACCCCATTAGATCTTAACTGTTCCTTCCTCCCCACCTCCCTGGGACATATGACACTCCCCTGTCATGACTCATGGAATGTCAAGATTCATAGTTACGTGCCCTGGGTATTTGAACCTGCCCTTCCTAATCTACCCACCTGTCAAATGCTGCACTACCAAACCCAGTTATATCACTACCCATCTGTCCTATCCTTCAATATGCAACTATACTCTATCCCTTTACCATAGATTATGTCCATATGGGTGATGGCTCAGAGCCTGCTCTTCTCTTTCTCTCCCTTGTTAACCTATCTTTCAGACAATGGTTCTCAGAGACTGCTCACTTTCCTCAGTTCAGATCAGTGAGATCATATACTGTTCATCCTTCAGTGCCTGGCTTGCTTCACTCAACATAAGGTCTTCAAGATTCATCCACGTTATTCCATGTGTTAGCACTTTATTCCTTCTTACAGCTGAGTAATATTCCATTGTATGCATGACCACATTTTGCTTATCCATTCATCTGTTGATGGGCTCCAGGGCTGATTCCAACTTTTGGCAATGGTGAACAATGCCACTATGAATATTGGTGTGCAAATATCTGTTTGTGTCTTTGCTTTCAGTTCTTCTGGGTATATACCCAGCAGTGGAATTGCTGGATCATACGGAAGATCTATTGTTAATTTTCTGAGGAACCGCCAAACTGTCCTCCACAGTGGCTGGACCATACCACAGTCCCACCAGAAGTGGATGAGGGTTCCTATTCCTCCACATCCTCTCCAACATTTAGAGTCTGCTGTTTTTTAAATAGCTGCCATTTTGATGGGTGTAAGATGGTATCTCATTGTAGTTTTGATTTGCATTTCCCTGATAGCAAGCGATGTTGAGCATTTTTTCACGTGCTTTTTAGCCATTTGTATTTCTTGCTTGGAGAAGTGTCTTTTCAGGTCACTTGCCCATTTATTAAATGGGTTGTTTGTCTTTTTATTTTCAAGGTGTAGGATTTCTTTATATATGCAGGATATTAGGCTCCTATCAGATATATGGTTGCCCAATATTTTCTCCCATTGGGTAGGCTGCCTTTTTATTTTCTTAATAACGTCCTTTGAGGGGCAGAAGTTTTTAATTTTGATGAGATCCTATTTATCTATTTTCTCTCTTGCTGCTTGTGCTTTGGCTGTGAAGTTCATGAAACCATTTCCTATTACAAGGTCCTCTAGATGCTTCCCTACATTATTTTCTAAGGTCTTTATGGTTTTGGCTCTTATATTTAGATCTTTGATCTATCTTGAGTTGATTTTTGTATAAGGTGTGAGATGGTATTCTTCTTTCATTCTTTTGGATATGGATATCCAGTTCTCCAAGCACCACTTGTTAAAGAGGCCATTCTCTCCCAACTGAGGGGGCTTCGTGGCCTTGTCAAATATCAGATGACTGTATATGCGAGGATCTATATCAGAACTCTCAATTCGGTTCCATTGGTCAGTAGGTCTATCCTTGTGCCAATACCACGCAGTTTTGATCACTGTAGCTTTGTAGTATGTTTTAAAGTCAGGTAGTGTGATACCTCCCACTTCATTTTTCTTTTTCAATATGTCTTTGGCAATTCGGGGCCTCTTGCCTCTCCAAATATATTTTGTGGTTAGTTTTTCCAGTTCCTTAAAAAATACAGTGTTGACTTTTATTGGGATTGCATTAAATCTGTAGATTAGTTTGGGTAGGATAGACATCTTGATGATGTTTAGTCTTCCTATCCATGAACAGGGAATATTTTTTCATTTATTTAAGTCTTCTTTGATTTCCTTTAACAGTGTTGTGTAGTTTTCTGTATATAAGTCCTTTACATCTTTAGTTAAATTTATTACTAGGTATTTGATTCTTTTAGTAACTATTGTAAATGGTATTTTTTTCCTGATTTCCTCTGCAGTTTGCTCGTTATTGGTGTATAGAAATGCTACTGATTTTTGAGCATTGTTCTTATAGCCTGCAACATTACTGAACTCCTTTATAAGTTCTAGAAACCTTGTTGTAGATTTCTCAGGGCTTTCTATGTATAGGATCATGTCATCTGCAAATAATGAAATTTTTACTTCTTCTTTTCCAATCTGGATGCCTTTTATGTCCTTTTCTTGTCTCAGTGCTCATGCAAGTACTTCTAAGACCATGTTAAACAGGAGTGGTGATAGTGGGCATCCTTGTCTAGTTCCCGATCTCAGAGGGAAGGCTTTTAGGATTTCACCGTTGAAAATGATGTTAGCTTTGGGTTTTTCATATATACCCTTTATCATTTTCAGAAAGTTTCCATCTATTCCTATCTTTTGTAGTGTTTTTATGAGGAAAGAGTGCTGTATTTTGTCGAATGCTTTTTCTGCATCTATAGAGATGATCATGTGATTTTTTTCTTTCAATCTGTTTATGTGGTGTATTACATGATTGGTTTTCTTATATTGAACCATCTTTGCATACCCGGGATGAAACCCACTTGGTCATGGTGTATAATCCTTTTGATATGTTGTTGAATGTGATTAGCAAGTATTTTGTTGAGGATTTTAGCATCTAGGTTCATTAGAGAAATTGGTCTGTAATTTTCCTTTCTTGTGGTATCTTTATTTGGTTTTGGTATTAGGGTAATGTTGGCATCATAAAATGAGTTAGGCAATATTCCTTCTACTTCTATTTTTTTGAAGAGCTTAAGTAGAATTGGTGTAAGCTCTTTCTGGAATGTTTGGTAGAATTCAGCTATGACGTCATCTCATCCTGGGCTCTTCTTAGTTGGGAGGTTTTTGATGACTGAGTCTATCTTTTTACTTGTAATTGGACTGTTGAGTTCATCTATTTCTTCTTTTATCAATGTAGGCTGTTTGTGGGTTTCTAGAAACTTGTCCATTTCCTCTAAATTATCATTCTTGTTGGCATATAATTTTTCAAAGTATCCTCTTATGATACTCTTTATTTCTGTGGGGTCAGTAGTGATATCCCCTTGTTCATTCGTTATTTTATATATTTGCATCTGTTCTCTCTTTTTCTTTGTTAGTCTGGCTAAGGGTTTGTCAATTTTATTGATATTCTCTAAGAATCAGCTTTTGGTTTTGTTTATTGTTTCCAGTGCTTTCTTATTCTCTATTTCATTTAGTTCTGCTCTAATCTTTGTTACTTCCTTCTTTCTACTTCCTTTAGGTTTAGTTTGTTGTTGTTTTTCCAATTCCTCCAAGTGTGCAGTTAGGTCTTCAATTTTAGCTCTTTCTTCTTTTTTAATATATGAATTTATGGCTATGAACTTCCCTCTCAGGCCTGCTTTTGCTGCATACCATAGGTTTTGATATGTGTGTTGTCGTTTTCATTAGTTTCAAGGTAGTTACTGATTTCTTTTGAGATTTCCTCTTTGACCCACTGTTTGTCTAAGAGTGTGTTGTTTAACTTCCATATCCTTGTGCCTAACCTGTTTCTCTGGCCCTTAGTGATTTCCAATTTCATTCCGTTGTGGTCAGAGAAATTACTTTGTATAATCTCAATCTTTCTGAATTCATTGAGAGTTGTTCTGTGGCCTAGCATGTGGTCTATTTTGGAGTATGTTCCATGTGCACTTGAGAAGAATGTAAATCCTGCTGTATTTGGGTGTAATGTTCTGTATATGTCTATTAAGTCCAGGTCTTCTAATGTATTGTTGAGTGCCTTTGTTTCTTAATTGGTTCTCCGTCTAGATGTTCTTTCTAATGATGATAGTGGTGTGTTGAAGTCCCCTGCTATAATTGTAGAGGCATTTATTTCTCCTCCTAGTTTTTCCAGAGTTTGCCGCACGTATTTTGAGGCACCCCGATTAGGTAAGTAAATGTTGATGATTGTTCTCTCTTCCTGAGAGATTACTCCTTTTACTAATATGTAGTGTCCATCTTTGTCTCTTACAATAGTTTTGCATTTAAAGTCTATTTTGTCTGATATAAGAATATCTACTCCTGCCCTTTTTTGGCTATTGTTAGCTTGTAAAATAGTTTTCCAACCATTCACTTTCAGCCTCCTTGAATCCCTGGGTCGAAGGTGGGTTTCTTGTAGACAGCATATAGATGGATCATATTTTCTTATCCATTCTGCCAATCTGTGTCTCTTGATTGGTGAATTTAATCCATTAACATTCAGTGTTATTACTCGTAACGAATTTCTTACTTCAGCCATTTTTTCTTTGGGTTAATGTATGTCATATGTTGTTTTGTTTCTCTTTTTGTCTTTTCAGTTGTTTTTAAACTCTCCTCCAACTCTCTCTCCCTTGTTTTTTCCTTTCAACTTGTAGAGATTCCTTTAGTATTTCTTGAAGTGCTGGTTTCTTATTGACATACTCTCTTAATTTCTGTTTATCTGTGAATATTTTGAACTCTCCATCATTTTTGAATGCCAGTATTGCTGGATAGAGAATTCGTGGCTGGAAGTTTTTTTCTTTTAGCATTTTGACTATGTCATACCACTGTCTTCTTACCTCCGTGGTTTCAGATGAGAAATCAGCATTTAATCTTATTGTGCTTCCCTTGTATGTGATGCTTCTCTTTTCTCTTGCTGCTTTGAGTATTTTCTCTTTGTCGTGAGCATTGGACATTTTGACAAATATTTGTCTGGGAGTTGGCCTGTTGGTATTTATACTATTTGGGGTGCACTGTGCTTCCTGGATCTGCACATCCATCTCTCTCAATAGGGTTGGGAAGTTTTCAGCCATTATTTCCTTCAACACTCCTTCTGTTCCCTTTCCCTTCCCTTCTCTTTCTGGGATGCCCATAATGTGTATGTTTGTGCATTTTGTGTTATCGGTTAATTCCCTGAGTCCATGCTGGATTTTTTCTATCTTTTTGTCTATCTGTTCTACTATCTCTTTGAATTCAGCTGTATTGTCTTCTATATCACTAATTCTTTCCTCTGCCTGTTCAAATCTGCTGTTATGTGAATCCAGAGTCTTTTTTATTTCTTGGATTGTGCCCTGTTCACCATCATATCCATTATCTTTTTAGGCATGTTTGCAATTTCTTCAGTATGTTCTCCCAGTGTCTTCTTTATATCCTTAATCTCTTCCTTCATTTCTTTAAGTTGGTCCATGATATTTGTTTGGATAGCTTTGATTAGTTGTTCGATGTTCTGCATCACTTCCTGGTTTTTAATTTGTTCATTGGACTGGTCCATGTTTTGCTGTTTCTCAGAGTCATTTGTATTTTTTTGTTGCCCTCTGGTCATCATATTTTGTTGATGGGTTTGTTCAGTTGATTAGCTTTTCTCTATGCTCTAGAGTTTTATTTAGCTGGTGGTTCTGCATGTGAGTTAAGTTTTCTCTTTGGCACTTTTTCTTCTTATTTTATTTCCTTGCTTCTTTCTATGTTCCGAATCTCTACCATTCCATCCACACTGTTGATCTGCGCAAATAGATGTCCCAAGCCTCTCATTCCACACGCGCACAGCACAGACCCCCGGGCAGGACCCCGTCCACAATCCGCCTTGCTCTAGGAGCTTGCAGTGTGTGCCCTCCTACACTAATGCCATCTTGGCCCCCTCCCCTGAAATTCCTCTTAATCCATTACTTCTGGGGCCCCCGAGGCTGTTTGCCTGTAAGCCACAGATCAGTCTCTGCTTCTTAATGTACCTCTTAATGTCTGATTTTGACTGCCAAAATTGGTCTTTGGAACTGGCTTCTCCCACAGCCAACCTTTCTAAGACCTCTGCAAGTGTAAGCCAAATGAAAGGTTTCAAGCCAGCCCTTCTTCTAGGGAAAAAAATAATCCAACTTGGCAGTTTGGTCCAGAATCTAGGTCCAGATGTCTAGTCAGGCCAGAATTTGGGACACTAGATCAGCTGACAGACTTTTTTCCCCCATTTCTCCCTAGAACAATGGGAGTGGTCTTTAGCATTCTAGCAGGCTTCCCGTTGGGGTGTCTTCTCATGAATTGGACAACCTGCCTACTGATGGTCTAAAAAGGAAGAGGCTAATCTTTTCCTGCCACACCAAGTGGTCGCACTATGGCCAGGAGCAGTCTCTGTATGGGACTCTGAATTCCAGTTAAACCTTTGTAAGAGGGGAGGCGGGGACAGGTAGATCTGAGTGCCAGAGACCATGTGGTCACATGTCTCCTTAAAGGGATGAGAAAATGCACCACCAAACCAGTCAATTATAAGCTCAGGGATATTACTCAGAGGCAGAACCTAGAAACACAGCCTTATTTCAAGGAAAGCTAGTAGAGGCAATAAAAATACTCTCTGGTAGTTCCTGACTCTAGGGAAGGACAGATCCTCCTAGGAGCTCAATTTATTAGCCAGCCTGCCTCAGATAGATGTAGAAAGTTGCAGAAACTTTCCCTGGGCCCCCAAACTTCCATTAACTCCCTTTTAGAAACAGTCTTCTCAGTTTTCAACAATTGAGATCATGCTACCAAAATGGAGAAAGTAAGGAGCAGCAGCACAAGGTCTGGGACAGGTTCACCTTTTAGCTGCTGCCATTAAAGACACCATCACCCCAGAGTTACCTAAATCCAGGCTCCACATCAGTAGGAACCTTGCCCCAAGCTCCCTCATCACCCAGACCACTGGGGCCTTACCCCAGGGGAGGACAGAAGGGGCCTAAAGCCATACGTGAACCATCAACCAGGAAGAGCCTCAGATGGCCCTTGACATAGCAGGTAAGATTCTTAATTTCTTAATTAACTTGGGAGCCACTTTACTCAGACCTAACCTGCCACTCTGGACCTCTCTTGCTTTGGTTGTGCCTAATAAGAGGAGTGAATGGGGAATCAAGATATAAGCTGTTTACTAAACTTCTCCCTTGTAGAATAAGGAACCTCCTCATATGCCATCAATTAAGATAAAAAAGTTCCTGGAGAATGGCTTCTGTCAGGTCTTTCCCTATGCTAAGTAAATGTGTAAAATTCTGTCTTCTCTTCTAATCTGTGCTTACTTTGTGTCAGTCTGCTTGTGCCTAGGAACTCGTAAACCAGATTTGGGATTCACCTGTTACAAATTGGATAACAGTGAAAGGTAACCTAAAAATGAGTCTTTAAATGTCAAACTATCTTGAAATTGAATTTAATGTATAAAAGAAATCACAAGTGGAATTAGTACAACTGTTGGAAAAGTGGAAAAACTCAGCAACGTTAATGTTACTAATAAAATAGTTTTAGTTGCTTAGTTAATAAACCAGTGTCCAATTTGTTTTTAAAGTAAAAACATACTAGAAACCGTAACGAAGAGTTAAGACAAAATCATTGTATAGATACCTTTATTTTAAAAAGGCAGACTAATACCTGAAATTGGTATAACTGGGTGGATTTAGCCTAAACCTACTATTATGTTGGAAATCTTAGACTAATTTACCTTTGTTTATGGTCACTTCAGGTCTAGCCTCACCCTTGCACATACCTGCTATAGTAATTATAAACTGAACTTACCTTTGATTATGGTTATTTTAAGACTAACTTCTCCTCTAAACCTACTATTGTGATGGTAATTCTAAATTGAGTTTGCCTTTGCTTATGGTCATTTCAGGACTGGTCTCACCATTGGGTGTACTTGCTCACCTTTGTAATGGTAACCACTCTATTCTCCCCTGTTTGAATCCATGGAAGCTTCTGCTCCCCATGGCTTGGGGAGAGGCAAATTTGAGGCACCCCTGCCTCCTGTCCTTCCACTGGTGGTAATAGCCCTGCTTTCTCTCTTGATTATCTAGGTGTGGACTCCAATTTACCTACTTTGGGCAAGAGCCTAGAGGGACCCCACAAACTTTAAGGAGATTGCTGCCTCATGGGTTCCTCGGCCTTTGGGGTTGGACATCCACTCTTCCAGTCCAGCAGCCGCTGGAGTCCTTTATCTCCAATGACTGAGGAGAGGGGGAATGCCCACCTTGAGTGTCAAGAATTCTTAAAGCAGCATGTCATGAGAAGAAACCAGTTTTCCCTGAGACTTCAATGACCTGAGTATATACTGGAATTAATGTTGCTCATCCAAGGTCTGTCAAAGTCAAAATGGGAAATAAGCAAAGCTCTGAAGTAAAGGAAAATGTTGTAGATTGTATTTTAAAGCATTGGGAACAATTTGGTTATAAGCCAATTGTATTAGTCAGCCAAACGAGTGCTGATGCAAAATACCAGAAATCGGTTGGTTTTTATAAAGGGTATTTATTTGGGGTAGAAACTTATAGTTACCAGACCATAAAGCACAAGTTTATTCAAAGTAACTTCACAACAGTGAAACCTGTCAGAGGCCACCTCAATCTGCATACTAAAGTGGTGGTAGGGGGAAGATAACCTTGATTCCATTGGGAATTTTAGGTTTTCACAAACTAATGGAGAAAGTAGTTTTGCCTGTACTCTAAAGTAAAATACCTGTTAATTAACGTAATCATGGTAAAGGTGTAAAAGTAAAAAGTAAAGTACTAAAATAGTTAAATTCATTTTATATGTTATGCATTGCATTGGAAGTGTTTAGAAAGTGTATAAGAATTAAAAGAGATAGACCTCAGTATTGTTAAACTCTCTTATGCATTCAAACCAGGCCTATATTGCCTCAGATAGTGTCTCTGAGGGCTCTAGAGACACCCAGACACTATAGGCAGGGCAGACAGCTCAGGAGTTTGGCACCCTGCCAGTGGGCCCTACTTTGGAATTTATGTTCCCCAGTGTGACAGAGTAGGACTCAGTTGTGATTTCCCTATACATGGCTCTTCAGCCCCTTCTATTTGAACCTATAGTTAGTACTAGAGTTGGTAGGTGTATGTCCAAGAGACTTAAATCTTTGGGCTGTCCATGTGCCAGTTGGGCCCTGAATCTCAACAGAGTTGTAACATCTACTCCCCAGTTCACTGGGCTCAACCAGGACAACTATCAAGGAGATGATGATGGACAACAACCATCCCAAGGAAGAGAGAGTTTGCAACTTCAAGCAAGATAGTCCCATCCATCTGCCCCATGGGATCTGTATTAGTTAGCCAAAGGGGTGCTAATGTGAAATACCAAAAATGGGTTGGTTTTTATAAGGGTATTTATTTGGGGTAGAAGTCCACACATACCAGGCCATAAAGCGTTAAGTTTCTTCTCTCACCAATGTTCATTGCCACGTATTGGAGCAAGACAGCTGCCGGCGTTTGCCAGGGTTCAGGCTTCTTGGGTTCCTCTCTTCCCGGGGCTGCGTTTCTCTCCGGGCTTAGCTCCTGTTTCCTCCACAAGTTCAGCTGTAGATGATCAGGCAAACGGCTTGCTTCTCTTCTCCTGGGGCCTTCTTTCCAACATCAAAACGGCTTCTCAAAAGACTGCTTCAACTTTCCTTTGCCTTGCTTTTTATATTCAATTCCCCACCCACCAAGGGGTGGGGCTCAACACCCTAATCCTAATCTAATCATGCCCAGATTAACAGATCAGTTTACAAGTATGATTCAATTATATTTCTGGAATTCATAATTACATCAAACTGCCACAGGATCTAAGCCCCCTCTCAGTTAGAGGCAGAGTGGGCATCACCATCCCAGAATCTTCAGAATTGGGGAATGAATGATGGACTAGAGTAGACTTACAGTTATTCTACTATAGACTTATTGTTATTCTAGCAATGGAAGAACTTTTATCATTGATGTGGAGGCAGTGGCCACCAGAGGTTCTGAGGGGAGGGAGAGGGAAAAATCAGTGTAATATGGGGGCATTTTCAGGACATTGGAATTGTCCTGAACGATGTTGCAATGACGGGTACAGGCCATTATATATTTTGTCATGACTTACAAAATTGTGCTGGACAGAGTGTAAACTATAATGTAAACTATAGTCCATGCTTAGTGGCAATGCTTCAATATGTGTTCATCAATTGTAATAAATGTACCACACTAATGAAGGATGTTGTTAATGTGGGAAAATGTGGGAGGGCTAGGGAGTGGGGCATATGGGAATCCCCTATATGTTTTATGTAACATTTATGTAACCTAAAGTATTTTTTTTTTATTTTTAATGTATTTTTTAAAAAGACCAAATACCCTACACAGTGTCTCTCCATTTAAGTTGTTGGCTAGGTCAGTCACTAGACCCCTAAAACAATAAAAGTATCTACCACACATGGACATGCTCCTGAAGTGGGCAGGGAGTATGTTGCAGTTTTGGACTCCTGCAGCAGCTGGCAATGGCTCAACATGGCCAGATGTACAATGGCCATTGCCTCCAGACTGGCTCTGTTTCATAGTGCCAAAGGGCACTAAGCACCAGGTCGGTAAAACACTGGAGTTTCCTTCCAAGTGTCAACGGTGCTGCAGCATGCTGGCTGTGTGAAGGATATACTAGGTGGAGCAATAATTACCAGAATAATGTGAGTAGAACCTAAACAGACACAATTGGCATTATGGCATGCTCCCATGGAGAGGCAACATGTGTGCTGTTGCAAACGTGGAGCTTACATTTATTAACTGCAGCTCAAAGAGGAACTTGTGCATTGATGGTATTAAGTGCTGTACCTATACACCTGATGAATATAACAATACATTTTATATTCTAGAGCATATGCAGAGGGATATCAAACATGTTAAAAGTCCTGGTAAATTTAATTAATTTTCTAAGTAGTTAATGAATGTGTCTATAAGATAAAGGAATGGCTCTCTTAAGTACTGTCTTTATTTTGCTTGCCATATGCTTGTCTTGTTGTTGCCCATACTGTTTTTCTGAGTTTATGTCTAGGGCAGTGCCTATCTCTTCATACCTCTCCTAGCTGTCCTAGGCATAAGCACTGCTAGGGGAACTGGGGTTGGCAGTTTATACCAAACCCAGCAGGTCTACCACAATCTCTCCCTAGAGTTAGCCAACAGCATAAAAGAACTCAAGGAAGAATGCTGTTTCCCATCAACTTTGGGAGGATGCAGCCTCTGAAGGCACCTGGCCTTTCTCACTCTCATGGTCCAGTATGTCTTGGCTGGCCCCCTTACCACAATCTTCATTATCCTTTTAGTAATACCATGTATCTTAACTTCTAACTAAGAATCAATGTTTTCCAGAACTAGGTATTAGTCATGTGGGGATTTCATTCAGCTCCAAATACAGTGCATGACCTGCCTTCCCTCATCCTCAATAGAATAGTCAGAGGGTTTTACATTCTATCAAGTAGGGCTTATTCCCCCCTAACCAGCAGGAAGCAGCTACAGAAGAATGACCAATGCCCTTTAACCCCCCCTTAAGAATAATAGTGTAAACTCTCTGAGGGGGAAGTTGAGGCAGGTTAATATAGGGAATGAGGGAAGACAAGGGAAGATGTCCTGTCACAGCAGGGACCCGGCAGAGGACATGGCCGGCAGAGAACATGGACATGAGACCGTGCCTGGAAACCCCCTGCTACTAAGACCCTGCCTAGACCCTGGCCACAAGGTCCCATTTTGGAACTCTTTCTAGGATCAAAAGGAAGCCCCAGGTAACCCTGAATAGGCCTCCTCATTGAGCTCCTGAGAGCTAACAGGTGGGGATCATAAGGCAACCAATCAGCTTGCTGTTCCAACATTAGGAAGAGGGAGGAGTAAAGGTTTTAAAAAGATCTAACCTGGAGCCCCACGTATACGTCTCAGCCTGTAGCACTCCTACAACCTATCTCTCAGGTTGTATATTTATCTCACTTCTAGTTGTATCGTCTAAATTGTAAACTATACTGTAAATCATTGACAATGTTTAGTTGCTATATTTTGCTATCTGTATAACAGTTATAACAATGCTAACATCCAAAGAAAAGGGAGGGGTTAATATGGGGTGGGGAAGGGGGGGGTGGTTTGGTATCTGGGAGACTCTGGTATTCCGTGTGTGACTTTGCTGTGACCTAAAACTTCTTTGAAAATTAAATGAAAATTTGGGAGACACTGGGGATTGAGAGGGGGAAGGTGTCACGGCACACCGGACATCCGATAACACAGTGATAAAAAGAAAAAAAGAATATATATATATATATATATATATATATATATATTTTAAGGCAAAAAAAAAAAAAAGATCTGGAGTAGTGATACTAATATCAGACAAAATAGATTTTAAATGAAAAACTGTTATGAGAGATGAAGAAAGTCATTATATATTAATAAAAGGGACAATTCACCAAGAAGAAATGACTATAATAAATATTTATGCACCTAACCTGGGTACCTCAGGATACATGAAGGGAGAAATAGACGTCTCTGCAATAATATTTGGAGACTTCAATGCATAACTCTCAGCATTGGAGAGAACATCTACAAAGGATAAATAAGGAAACAGAGCTTGAACTATATGATAAATGAACTAACCTAACAGATATTTATACAGCATTACACCCCAAATCAGCAGGATATATATTCTTTTCAAGTGCTCATCGAGTCTTCTCCAGGATAGACCATATATTGGGTCATAAGACAGGTCTCAATAAATGTGAAAAGATTAAAATTATACAAAACCCTTTCTCTGATCATAATGGAATGAAGCTGGAAATCAATAACAAATGGAAAAGGGGAAATTCACAGATATATGGAGATTAAGCACCACATTCTTAAATAGTCAGTGTTTTAAAGAAGAAATTGCAAGGGAAATAAGGAAATAGCTAGAGATGAAAGAAAATGAGAACACAACATATCAAAACCTATGGGAGGGAGCGGATGTGGCTCAGGCAGTTGGGCACCTGCCTCCCACATGGGAGGTCCCAGGTTCAGTTCCTGGTGCCTCCTAAATAAGAAACAAACAAGCAAAATCAGTAAGCAGACAATGAGCAAAAAAACCCAAAAACACAAAAACAAAAACCAAGCAAAAGAGACGAAGGAATCATCTTGGGGGGGAGGGGGGTTAAAAAAAAAAAAAAACTTCCAAAAAAATAAAAATAAACCCATGAGATACAGCAAAGGCAGGGCTGAGAGTGAAATGTATAGCCCTCAATGCTTACATTAAAAAAGAAGAAAGAGCTAATATCAAAGACCTAAAGGCACACTTGGAGGAACAAGAAAAAGAACAGCAAACTCATCTGCAACCAAGCTGATGAAGATCAGAGGAGAAGTAAATGAAATAGAGGGAAAAAAGACAATAGAGAGAATCAACAAAACCAAAAGTTAGTTCTTTGAGAAGATCAACAAAATCAACAAACCCTTAGCTAGACTGCCAAAGAAAAAGAGAGAGCAGATACAAATAAATAAAATCAGAAATGAGAGGGGGAATATTACCACTGGCTCTGCAGAAATAAGAGAGATCATAAGAGGATACTATAAATAGCTGTATGCCAACAAACTAGACAATGTAGACGAAATGGACAAGTTCCTAGAAACACACAAACAACCAACACTGACACTAAAAGAAAAAGAAGACTTCAACAAATCAATCTCAAGTAAAAGGATAGAAACAGTCATCAAAAACCTCCCAAAGATGAAAAGCCCAGGTCCAGATGGCTTTACAGGTGAATTCTACCAAACATTCAAAGATGATCTAATACCAATCTCAAGATATAAGTTCTACCCAAACTGATTTATAGATTCAAAGCAATCACCCCAAAAATCACAACAGTCTTTTTTACAGAAATGGAAAAGCAAATTATCAAATTCATTTGGAAGAGCAAGGGGCCCCAAATAGCCAAAAATGCCTTTAAAAAGAAGAATGAAGTGGGAGGAATCTCACTTCCTGACTTTAAAGCATATTACTTAGCTACAATGGTACAAACAGAATGATACTGGCATAAAGGTAGACATATTGACCAATGGAATCAAATTAAGAAGTCAGAAATAGACCCTCACATTTATAGTCAAGTGATTTTTGACAATGCATTTAAGCCCACCAATCTGGGCCAGAACCGTCTATTCAAAAATAGTGCTGGGAGAAAGAAAGAAATTATACAAAAATTAACCCAAAATGGATCAAGGATGTAAATATAAAAGCTACAACCATAAAACTTCTAGAATAAAATGTAGGGAAACATCTTTAAGCTCTTGTGGTAGGCTTTAGTTACTTAAATCTTACACCCAAAGCATGAGCCACAAAAGAAATAAATAGATAAACAGGACCTCCTTGAAATAACTTTTGTTCTTCAGAAGACTTTGTCAAGAAAGTAAAAAGGCAGCCTACTCAATGGGAGAAAATATTTGGAAATCATATCCGACAAGGGTTTGATACCCATGTTATATAAAGAGATCATACAACTCAATGATAGACAAGCAACCCAATTTAAGGATGGGCAGAAGACTTGAGTAGACATTTCCCCAAGGAGGAAATACAAATTGCCATAAAGCACATGAAAAAAAATGTTCAACATCACTAGCTATTAGGGAAATGCTGAACAAAACTATGAAATACCATTTCACACCTTATATAATGGCCACTATAAGAAAAAAATCATGGAGCAGATGTGGCTCAAGGGTTTGAGTGCCTGCTTCCCACATGGGAGGTCCAGGGTTTGGTCTCTGGTGCCTCCTAAAACAACAACAACAACAACAACAAAAAAAAAACTACAAGTGCTGGAGAGGATATGGAGAAATAAGAACACTCCTTCACTGTTGGTGGGAATGTAGAATGGTGCAGCCTCTCTGGAAGTCAATTTGGCAGTACCTCAAGAAGGTGAATATAGAACTGCCATATGATCCAGCAATCCCGTTACTAGGAATATATTCAGAAGAACTGAAAGCAAGGATATGAATTGACATTTGCACACCAATGTTTATAGCAGCATTATTCACAATTGCTGAAATATGGAACCAGCCCAAGTGTCCATCCACTGATGAGTGGCTAAACAAAATGTGTTATATACATACAATGGAATACTACTCAGCTGTAAAAAATGAAATTGGGATGCATATGACAACATGGATGAACCTTGAGGATATTATGTTGAGTGAAATAAGCCCAACACAAAAGGACAAATATTGTATAGTCTCACTAATAAGAACTAAATATGATGATTAAACTCACGAAAGTAAACTCGTGAGTACAGGTTTCTAGGAAATAGAATGTAGGTTGAAAATGGATGCTGGTGCTCAATGTATGTAGAATTTTTAATAAGGTTTATTGTAAAAGTGTGGAGATGAACAGAGTTGATGATGACACATTATAGTGAGTATAATTAACACTGCTGATTTATAAATGAGATTGTGGCTGAAAGGTAGTTTTAGGGAAGTAAATGTCAACTGAAAGGAAACTAGAGAATAACCTAGAGACTGTATATCATAGTGATTTTGGTGTTGGATGAAGATTGTGGTTAATAGTATAAATATAAGAATGTTCTTCCTTTTCAAAGTGTTAGGAATATGGTGATACAGGGGGAAATTACAACTAATGTAACTTATGGATGTTAGTTAACAGTAATATTGTAAATTTATGCAGCAATGGCAAAAAAGATATTACATCAATTCTAAGAGACAACTATGGGAGAGTAAAATGGGTATTGGATTTTTTCCTTTTGGAGTAGTGAAAACTTTCTCAAATTGACTGAGGTGAGGACAGCACAACTCTGTGATGAAAATGAGATCCACTGAGTATACACTGAATGGATTATACAAAACATGGGGCTGTATAACACAGGGAATCCAGTGGTGGAAGATGGACTGTGGTTAACAGGACAAATACAAGAAAGTTCTCTCATGAACTATGTATTAGTCAGCCAACGGGGTGCTAATGTGAAATACCAAAAATGGGTTGGTCTTTATAAAGGGTATTTATTTGGGGTAGAAGTCCACAAATACCAGGCCATAAAGCGTTAAGTTTCTTCTCTCACCACAGTCCACGTGTTAGAGCAAGACAGCTGCTGGCGTTTGCCAGGGTTCAGGCTTCTGGGGTTCCTCTCTTCCCAGGGCTGCGTTCCTCTCCAGGTTTAGCTCCTGTTTCCTCCACAAGGTCAGCAGTAGACAATCAGGCAAACGGCTTGCTTCTCTTCTCCTGGGGCCTTCTTCCCAACATCAATACTTCTTCTCAAAAGACTGCTTCAACTGTCCTTTGCCTTGCCTTTTTTTTTTTTTTTCTTTTTTAGTTTATTTTTATTGTGGGTAAAAATCAAAATTCTCACAGTACGTACAAACATTTGCAAAATGACATATAAATATATATGCATATATGTGTATTTGCTTACAAAAATGTTTTATATATATATATATATATACATATATTTTAAGAGGTGCTTAGATTACCCAAAATATTACACAGAACCCACTGGGATTCCCATGTTGCCCACCTCCCACACCTCCCACCACATCCCACACAAACAATGCCTTTTATATTCAATTCCCCACCCACCAAGGGGTGGGGCTCAACACCCTAATCCTAACCTAATCATGCCCAGATTAACAGATCAGTTTACAAGCATGATCCAATTATATTTTTGGAATTCATAATTACATCAAACTGCCACAAACTATAAGAAATATATAATACTAATACAGAGTGTTAATAATAAGGTGGGTTTGGGGAAAATACCCCAAATCTAAGATATGGACTATAGTTTGCAGTACTATTTTAAAAATGCTATTTCATAGTTTGTAAAAAATGTTTCACAGAAAACAAAAATATGGAGGTGGGCAGTCAGGGCTCTGGACAGGGTGCCATCTTGTGCCCTGGGCCTTAGGGAGGCCGGGAAGGTAGCCCAGGGGTGGGGTGGAGTGCGCTGGGGACTACGGGAACCCCCTAGAGTCTGAGGAACTGTAGCTTGAGGAGCTGCTGCTGTAGCCCAACCTGGACCCCTAGCTGGAAGAGGAGCTGTCCCAGCCCCGCTCCTGCCCCCCAAGCTCCGGGCCCTAGGGTCTGGCTCAGAGCCCCCGGCCGCCAGGAGGAGGAGGAGGAGGAGGAGGAGGAGCCAGGACTGGTGGAGGATGAGGGAACGGCACCTTTGAGGACCCGGAGCTGGAAGCGATCAAAGATTGAGTCAGGGAGATGGAGGAAGAAGCCAGGTAAAGGAGCTGCAGAAGGAGGTAGAGAAGCAGATGAATATGCGTCCACTTCCAGGCAATGCTGGTCCAGTGATCATGTCCATTGAAGAGAAGATGGAGGATGATGCTCATTCCTTCGATGTTGGCAATATGGACTATAGTGGTTCAGTCAACCGTGGTACTATACTCTGTGACGAATTCAGTAGCCATCCCCAAGGGTTTGCATGTATAGAGTTCTCTTACAAAGAGTCAATGAGGACCTCCCTGGCCTTAGATGGGTCCCTTTTTCGAGGAAGACAAATCAAGGTGATCCCAAAATGAACGAACAGACCAGGCATCAACATAACAGACCTGGGTTTCCCATGAGCCTGCTGCGGTTCCGGGACCAACGCCAACAGTTCCCACTCTGATTCTACAGTGGTTTCAGCAGCAGGCCCCGTGGTCGTATCTACAGGGGCCAGACTAGAGCAACATCGTGTTATTCCCCTTACTAAAAAAAAGTGTGTATTAGGAGGAGAGAGAGGTAAAAAAGAGGAAAGAAGGGGAAAAAAGAATTAAAAAAAAAAAAAAAGAACTTGATGGAAAAAAAATTTTTTTTTAAATGCTATACTGTGGAAGGGGGAAGAATCCCATAACTAACTGCTGAGGAGGGACCTGCTTTGGGGAGCAGGGGAAGGCCCAGGGAGTGGGGAGGGGCTGCGCATTCATTCACTCTGGGGATTGACCATGCACACATCTCAACTGTGCAAGCTGCTCCCCATGTTTCCCTGTCCCACTTCACCCCCTTGGAGGCTGTTCAAGGGTAGGTAGGCATGGGTGGTAGGAGGGTTTTTTTCACCCAGGGCTCTGAAAGGACACCAAACTGTTCTGCTTGTTACCTTCCCTCCGTCTTCTCCCTACCTTTCACAGTTCCCTCCTGCCAGCTTCCTGTCCTGTCAGGTCTACCACCCACCCCACCCCCTCTTTTAGGGCTCCCTGTCCCTCCAGATTGCCTAGTAATCTATTTTGTTTCCTTTTGTGTTTCTTTTTCTGTTTGGAGTGTCTTTCTTTGCAGGTTTCTGTAGCCGGAAGACCTCCGTTCCGCTCCCAGCAACTCCAGTGTAAATTCCCCTTCCTCCTAGGGAAATGCACCACCTTGTTTTGGGGGGTTTAGAGTGTTTTTGTTTTTCAGTTTCTTGTTTTGTTTTTTCCTTTTCCCTTTTTCCCTTTTATTTGGAGAGAATGGGAGGAAGTGGGATGTGAGACATGGATTTTGTTTTGTTGTTGTTGGGTTTTTTTAAGATAATTTCCAAGGGGTGGGAGTCTTTGTTGTTGTTTTTTTAAATATGTATCATGAATAAAGTTATTTCAGAAAATTAAAAAAATATGGAAATTAACAGGTGCTGGTGGTGATGTGGAGCAAAGGAAAACTTAGTACATTGTTGGTGGGAGCCTGAAATGGTGTGAGCACTGTAGAAAACAGTTTGGCAGTTCCTCAGAAATTTGGACATAGAATTACCATGTGACCTGGCAATGCCTCTTATGGCTGTGTCCCTGAAAGAATTAAAAGCAGGAACTCGGACAGATATTTGTGCATTGATTCTAATAGCAGCATTTTTCACAATGGCCAGGGGTGGAGGCAACTCAAAGGCCCATTAGCAGATGGATGGATTAACAGTAGCATATTGTTCAACCCTAGAGAGGAGGGAGATTCTGATGCATGCAGCTATGTGGATGAACCTTGAAGACATTGTGTTGAATGAAATATGTCAGACACAGAGGGACAGATGTTGCGAGATTCTACATGAATGAAATAGCTAGAATATGCAAATTCATATAGCCAGGAAGTAGATTACAGATTGCTGGAATGGGGCAAGAAGGAGAGGGGAGAGTTAATACATAATGGGTGCAGGGTTTCTGTTTGAGGTGATGAGAAAGTTCTGGCAATGGATGGTAGTGAGTATAGTAAACATTGTGAGTGTGATTAACCCCACTGAACTGTATGTTTGGGAGTGGTTGAGATGGGAAAAGTCTTGTTATATATATGATCCCACAATTTTTTTAAAAAAAGAGAGAGAATAGACATTAACAACTAAAGGCAATACATGATCCTGGGCTGGGTTTAATGGAGGAGAAAATGCCCCAAAGGACATATGAAAGAAATTGGAGCATAGAATGTAAGCTGTATATCAATGTTAAAGTTCTTGAACTTGATAACTGTACTTAAGGTGATTACATAAATGAATAACCTTGTTCTTAAGAAATGTACATGGAAGTATTATTAAGTGTTCAAAAAACATGATGCATACAACCTACTCTCAGATGTTTAGGAAATAGATGGAAAGATTGATGAATAGCAATGTATGGCAATTGTGGCAAAATGTTAGAAGTGGATTGGGGTATCTGGGTGAGGGTTATGTAGGAGTTGTCTCTATGGTGTTTGTGTTATTTTTGCAACTGTCCTGTAAGGTTGAAATTATTTTAACATAAAAAATGTCCTCTATTTTTAAAAGATAAACTGTGTTATCTTGGTGTAGCTGGAAGTTTTACCCCCCAGACCACTGGGGTTTCTCTGAGCAGCCACTGTTCTTGAAAGAGTGGCAACTAGTCTAGAAGAGAGGGCAAGGAAGGAGAGGAATAATTCCTTTTCTCCTCCCATTCTCCCTCCCTAAGTCCCAGGGCCTGATTGGTTAAGCATCAGGAAGAGTCATGGTGACTCACAATGGTCCTCAGAACCTTGTGACCCAACAGAAAGATCCAAACACTGGCTGCTGCCATTTGGATTACTTTTGGTTCAGGCCTGAATACGGTGAGTGGAAGCTGCTGGAAGAGGGAGTAAATATCACTCATATCTATTCCCTGGCCACTCAGCTGCCTTGTCCTCAGAGCTCTTCTCTGTCTTGTGCAAAATCTTTCCACTAAAACTTCTCCTGTGGGAGAGATTACCCAAATTTACTAACAGTGTGTTTATTGCCTTTCAACAGGTCCACTAGGCAATGATCAGTGGTTTGGACCTCAAGTTCCAATCAGGAATTTAGTCCAAGGTAAGAGTCTTTACTTCTTCCTCAATCTCAGGATCCAGCCTTGCCCATGGCTCTGAAATTACTGTATAATGCACGTTTCACGTCATAAAAGGGGTGTTTAATTGTAGTAATTTTGGTTGTGAGTAGGCATACTTCTCATGTATGATTACCTTCCAACCTCTGATATAGAACAAGTATATTTTTAGTATTAAAGTATGACCCTGAGGTAGGGCAAGAATATTTACTGTATGTCAGAAGGCTATCAGCAAGGGACAGGGTTTCCTCCTAGCACATATATAACCGTGCGAAGACTGTCTGAAACCCATGTTTAGTGTCTAAAACAAATTGGAGAGGAATGAGAACCATTATTAATATACAGTATTTTATTAACAAAAAGAAGTGGCAAAACTTTAAGGGATTGTTTTCCTAGAAAAACCAAAGCAATCACCTAAGAAGTAGGTCAAGAAAGGTTGGTAGATATGTTAAACACATAAAAAAAGTACCCTTCTAATAATTAAAAAAAGAAATATAATAGAAACAAAATAACCAATTCACTTAGATGACAAACATTACAAAACATCCACAAATATGATTAATAACAAAAAAGTGGGGAAAATACACATGAAACATTTTATCAACTTTCTAGTTGGACACTAAAAGAATACAAAAATTATCATTTTTTCTAGAAAAGGAGACTAATTTTTGAAATGATATAAATTATCCTCCAAATTAGTCTGAATTAAGTGCAATCCCAACCATCAATTACAACAGGATTTGTGTGTGTGTGTGTGTGTGTGTGTGTGAGAGAGAGAGAGAGAGAGAGAGAGAGAGAGAGAGAGAGAGAGAAACCGGATGGGTGTATATAAAATTATGTTGAAGAGAAAATGTGAAGGCTTATCCAAGATGGGGCACTTGCTATACTAGAATCAAAACACACTTTAGAGGACTAACAATTGACACAGGAATTGACAAATATGTCAATGGAACAGAATAGATATTCTAGAAATAGACTTATGTTTATGTGGGAATCAAAGAAGTGATAAAAATTGGCATTTCAAACCAGATGATGCTCCAAAGCAGACTCTTATGACCAATTGTGTGTGTGTGTGTGCGTGTGCGTGTGTGTGTGTGTGTGGTGGGGAGGCATAAGTGCAGAAGGGACTTCTTGGGCTACTTGCTATTTTTCCTACAGATAATTATGGATTCCATCAATTTTTTTCAGTCTTTCTCTGTTCAGCTGTCTTCCTGAAGCTATTTGTGGAGTGAAGCAATTATGGATGTAAGATGCTCTGAAATTAATCCCAGAATGTCTACACGGAGTGCTAGGAAGAAGGTGGAAGAATATTTAAAACCAAACCAGTCTCCCAAAAATGTGCTGAGTTTTTTACTTGGTAGACAACTGGGGAGACACAGGAATGATGAGGACCTGACGAAGTGGCTGTGGACATTGACACTGGCAACACCTGGGTGGAGTTGGTGTTTACCAAAACACCACGTGACTTACTCATCTTTATCCACGGGGGATTACGAAAAATCCAGGAAAGTGGTGTGGATCAACAAATACTTCCCCTGATGGAACCATTAAAATTGAAACTCCGTTTTCACTTCTTTAGGTTTGATGTTTTTTTTGCTCATGTAGCCTCTTCTGACCCATCTCTGTGCTACAAATCATGTGATCTCTGGGGCTACTCACACTCAAAAGGGTATTTGTTAACATTGCAGAATCTGGGGATTTGGAGTTGTGAGGGTCGCTCTTCAGAGAAGCTGGGAGATATGCTGAGTTTACAAGAGGCAAATGTCCCATATCTCAAATTTACAAAGGGCAGAGGGCTTTAAGGAGGCCACTTGGAGGTTTTGATTTTCCTCTCTTGAGATTTGGAGGAGATAGTGGACATAGGTCAGAAACTAGTATCATGAAGGATGACCTACCCAGAAGGAGCTACAATCGTGGAAGGACCCAGCAACTGCCAGAGACAGTGACAAGTGTGGGTTGTGGCAGGAAGTAAACAACTTGACTTCTCTCCTCCCACCTTTGAAGGTTTGGAAGATCCTTCCCATTTGGCCAAACCCAACTACCAGCCAGAAGGCAAGAGAGTGAAGCAAGTGTAATTCAGTGGTTGAACGCATGCTTCACATATACGAGGTCCCAGGTTCAATCCCTGGTACTGCCAAAAAAAAAAGTTGGTTTCTGAGGAGCAGGTGTAGCTCAGTGGTTGAGTGTCTGCTTCCCATGTACAACGTCCCAGATGCAATCCCAGGTACTACCTAAAAAAAAGAAGGCAAGGGAGCCCAGGTAATGCAGACTATGGGTGTCCGCCTCCTGAGGCACACAACATGCAGAGAAAGGTGCAAACTATATCTGTGTGGACCAAACAATAACCAACCCAGTTCACCACTCTGCCAACTGCTAGACTGTACAATTGCCATTTGCTCAGAAACCATCATCACAATACAGGGTAAGACACAAAGGCTCATTAACCACCAATAGCATCATGGGACTATGTTCCATTCAATCATAATGCCACCTGGAACCTACATTGTAACCTGAGTGATCACCAAGCATTTCCTACAAACTATCATGGAAAGGTCAGGGGGAAAGTAATTGTGTCTTTCATCTTGCTACATCAATTCAATATTCTCCTTCCTCTTTACCAGTACCTCAACTTTTACCTGATTGGAAATGCCAGTTAATTCATTCCCAAAGGAACAGAGTCCTTTGGGGTTAATGTTTTTATGGAGTTGACCCAGTGTTCTATTAAACTTTAAAACGACATGGTAGTACCAGGAATGCCATAGAACAGTGAATCCCTTCAATTCTAAAATTAGTCTTCTTTTTCCCCATTGTGAGCCAGTAATCCAAATTCCTCTTGGTAATATGGATTGCTCATCTATTCAGTACAATGACCCCCTTCCTAGCTATCAATTTTGCAACCTAAAGGGCTGAAAATGGAAGGGCTCAATAGGTCAGTGTCAGTTTCCAATTGAATGGAACTCATGCCTTGATTTCTTTAACCTCCAAACCTACCAAGCCCAATTTTGAGAGGAAGAAAAGGAGAAAATCTGTGACAGGGTTTGGGGTATAAGTGTGGAAGAGGTCATTCCCATCCCCATACTAGCCTTGAGGGATAGCGCCACACACAGGACACTTGCTGGTCCAGAGCATGCACTGCATCCTCTAGTACAGCCTTTCAACCTTGTAAGCCTTGTCTCCCATCTTAAACTGTAACTGAGTTTTCAACAGCGCATTCTAACACTATATGAGGTCTGATGCTTCTGGGTGATGGCAAATCTAGTGGATTTCAAGGGCATGCGATCATTTACAAACTTCAGTTTCCATAAAAGGAGTTATTGGACAGAAGTGATGTTTTGGGGAAACCATGGCAATAAATAAGGTTTTGGTAAGTATGAGGATTGTGAATATCATAGAAATTCTTTAAAAAGGGAAGGCAATTTCATATTCTGAATCTATGCCTATATTCTTGTGGAAATTTTGAGTTGCCCCTCCATGATAAACAGAAGATAAAGACACAATAACTTTTCAGGAAGAGCTTAATTATGTTTTCATTTTATACTAGGAAGTTGTCTTTGTTTCCCAGCTGTTATGACAAATACCACATCGGGGTTGGCTTAAACAATGGGAAATTACTGTCTTATAGTTTCAGAGACTAGAAGGCTTGCTTCCTCCCAGGGTTGGGAGCATTCTGGCTGGCAATCCTTGGGTTCCTTGGCTTACCTGTCACATGGCAATGTCCTGTCCTTTATGTCTTCCAGCTCCTCCCCATGGCTTTGTCTTCATCAAGCCTCCTGTAATAGGATTAAGACCCAACCTCATTCAGTTGGGCAGCACCTTAACTAAAAATAACATCTTCATGAGGTCCTATTTACAATGGGTTCACAGGAATGGATACAAATTAAGAAATTGTTATTTTTTCAGTGGTACATAATTCAACCTATCACAGAAGTTTGATCATTTTATTTATAAAGTTGGTGAAAAGTTCCCTGTGCCTGAGATGACAGCAGATTGAACAATAGGAAGATTAGCTGAATTTTGTGTACAAAGACAATTTAACTCATAGGAGTCTTTATTTATATGATGCAAAGTTTGCCTTCATTATTCTGTAAAATGCCAGATTTTTGTGATCATGTCTGTTTCCTGTTCTGTGAGGTTATACAAAGAGTAAATTAGCATTCTGTGATTTATTTTAAATTATTTTAAAAGATAGATTTTATTACAGAGAAAGTACTACAGCAGGTAATAAACCTACATTTTATTGCTACCTTTCCACATATTCACCTAAGAGATTCAAACTTCTTTACAGTATGAGGAAGAAGCTGCTAAATGATGGTGGTGGGAGAGTGTAAAATAATTTAACACCACACCACTTGGGCTCAGAATTTTTTTTGGCTCCCTCGCCTATTTGCCTGTTGTTTGCTTGTTTTGTGTTGTGTTTTTTTGTTTGTTTGTTTTTTTGCTCATTGTTTGCTCATTTTTTTGCTCATTGTCTGCTCCTTGTTTTTGCTCACTGACTGCTCCTTGTTCTTGCTTGTGGTTTTTTGTGGGGTTTTTTTGTTTGTTTGTTTTTGCTCATTGTCTGCTAGTTGTTTGTTTTCTTTAGGAGGCACTGGGAATGGAACCGGGGACCTCCCATGTGGGAGGCAGGCACTCAACTGCTTGAGCCACATCCTCTCCCCGTCTGCTTTTCTTTTTCTAAAATATCGTCACTTTTTTTGTCCGAGCTTTTTTTTTTTTGTCAAACAAATGCTACCCCTTTCCCCCTACCATCCTCCCTTGGTAACCTCTAATCTACTTTCTATCGCTGTGAATTTGTTATTTCTAGTGATGTCATAAGTTATATCAGGCGATTTTTGTCCTTATGTGTCTTGATTATCTCAATGAGCATAATGTTTTCAAAATTCTTCCATGTTGCAGCATGTCTCATAAATTCATATTTTCTTATGGCTGAATAAACTTACATTGTGTGAACGTACCACAATTTGTTTATCTGTTCAATTGATGGTGGACATTTGGATTGTTTCTGGCTTTTGGCTAATGTTAATAATGCTGCCATAAACATAACACAGGTATCTCTTTGCAACCCTGTATTCACTCTTTTTGGGCATGTGATCATTTACAAACTTCAGTTTCCATAAAAGGAGTTATTGGACAGAAGTGATGTTTTGGGGAGACCATGGCAATAAATAAGGTGTTTGTAAGTATGAGGAAAAAGGGCTGAAGACAATTCAGATTGGCTAAACATGAGCCACTACTATGGTTCAAATTAAGTGAGATTGGTCACTTTGGGTATATACCTAAAAGTGAGATTGGTCAAATAGAAATTCTATATTTAACTTTTTTTTTTTTAAAGATTTTATTTATTTATTCATTTATCCCCCCCTTGCTGCTTGCGCTCGCTGGGTCAGCCAACCACGCCATGCGGGCGGGCCTGCCCCCACCAGGAGGCCCCGGGAACCGAACCCGGGGCCTCCCATATGGTAAACGGGAGCCCCACTGATTGAGCCACAGCCGCTTCCCTATATTTAACTTTTTGAGGAACCACCATATTGCTTTCCACAATGGCTGCACTATTTTACATTCCTACCAACAATGCACTAGAACTCCAATTTCTGGAGGCAAATTTAAAATTCAGAACATTATATCAAAACATAGGCAGTGAAGATTGGTGGGGGCAAAATGGTGGCAAAGTAAGGAGCTCCAAGAGTGAACTCATCCTACAGGGCAGTTAGTATTCAGCCAGAGCTATCTAAAGCACCTGTTTGGGGGGGCTCAGGAGACCAGAAGAACATCCTGCAACATCCTTGGAAGAATGGAAGGAGGAGACTGCCCATCTGCAGTGAAGATTCGAGAGTAGAACACTCCATGTCATGGAGGTCAGTGCCCATTCCCGCTGGAAGGGCAAGATGCCTTGGGAGCTATTCCCTGGCTGGAGTGGTAAGTTCCATTTCTCAAAAACAGGGAAAGAAGAGACGGTCAGACACTGATTTCAGCTACTGATCAGTAAATTCGGCTGGCTAAAGTCCAATCCTAAGAGCAGCTAAAATTTGAAATTCAGAAAGAGCCTCCATTTTAACTCCACCCTGGCATGAGGGGAAGCAGGGCTGATTGAAAATCACAGTAAAGGTAGGGACCAGCTTCTTTCCACCCAGGTCAGACTGCAGTCCTAGCCTAGGCTCCAGCCCTATCTCTGGCAGGGAGGAAGATGGCGGGGACCTGCACCAGCCTTTCTGGGCAACTGCAGGTTCTTTCGCCCCACATGGGCTAGACTGGTGGGCAAACCTGTGGATACATCTCCACCCCAATAGGATAGGAGGGGGGTGGTGTTTCCTTAACCTCTCCTGAAAACTGCAGGCACTTTCAGCCCACACAGACTAGATTGTTGGGCACTCCTGTGGTTCCTTCCCTACCCCTGATGGGGCTGAAGGGATAGTACTCCCTCACCCTCTCAGGACAACTGCAGCTGCTTTTGGCCTGCACAAACTAGATTATTGGACACATCTGTGGCTCCATCCCTGCCCCTGATAGAGCAGGAGGAGGGACAGTGCTCCCTCACCCTCTCTGGACAAGTGCAATCATTTTTAGCCTGCACGGACTAAATTGCTGGACACACCAGAGGCTCCATTCCTGCCCCTGTCAGGGGAAGATGGGGAAAGTGTTTCATCAGGCTACCTGGGCAACTATGGTCAGTTTTGACTCACATGGCTTAGTTTGCTGCCCATACCTGAAGTTCCATTCCTACCCCAGCCAGGGGAGGAAGGGGCATGGAGCTTCATCAGTCTCTCCTGGCAACTACAGACTGTCTTGACCTGCACAGCTTGGATTTCTACATATGGCTGCAGCTCCATCCTTACCCCTGACAAGGGGAAAAAATGGGGGAAGCTTCATTGTTCCTGGGGCAAAACAGGCAGCTTCATCCTCCATGGCTTACAGTAACAAACACATCCTTGGCTCCTATTCTGCAACCAGCAACGGAGGAAGGGCAAGAAGCAGAAGAAAAAGGGCTGAAGACAATTCAGTCTGGCTAAACATGAGCCACTATTATGGTCCAAATTAAGTTGAACTAAGTATCAAAGAGAGGACATAGCACAAAGCCAATAAAATAGAAAGCTCTAGATTAAAGAAAGAAAAGGGGCCAAGAATAAATACATCTAGTAAATCAGATACCGAGACACCAACAACAAAAAAATTACACAAGCCATACCAAGAAACAGGAAGATATGGCCCAGTCAAAGGAACAAACTAAGCCTCCAGATGACATAAAGGAGTTGAGACAACTAAGCATAGATGTTCAAACAAATCTCCTTAATAAATTCAATGAAATGGCTAAAGAGACATCAAGAAGATACTGGGAGAGTACAAAGAAGAATTTTAAGGCATACATAAAAAATAGTAGATCTCATGAGAATGAAAGGCACAGTAAATGAAATAAAAAATACACTGGAGGGGGAAGCAGCTGTGGCTCAATTAGTAGGGCTCCCGTTTACCATATGGGAGGCCCCGGGATCGGTTCCCGGGGCCTCCTGGTGAAGGCAAGCCTGCCCGCATGGCGTGGTTAGCTGACCCAGCGAGCACAAGCAGCAAGGGGGGGATAAATGAATAAATAAATAAAATCTTAAAAAAAAAATACACTGGAGGCATATAACAACAAATTTGAAGAGGCAGAAGAAAGGATCAGTGAGCTTGATGACAGGGCATCTGAAAGCAAACATACAAAATAAAACAGATAAATAAAAGTATGGAAAAATTGAAGATGGTCTCAAGGAAATAAATGAAGGCAAGAGATATGCAAACATACATGTCATTGGTGTCCCAAAAGGAGAAGAGAAAGGAAAAGGGGCTGAAGGAACATTTGAAGAAGTAATTGTAGTAATTGTAGTAATCTATATGCTGTCTAAAAGAGACTCACCTTAGACACAAGGATATGAATAGATTGCAAGTGAAAGACTGGAAAAAGATATTCCATGCATGCAGTAACAAAAAAAAGCTGGAGTTGCTATACTTATATTGGATGAAATAGACTTTAAAAGCAAAGCTGTTATTAGAGAAAAGGAAGGTCATTACATACCAATAAAAGGGGCAATTTACCAGGAAGAAATAACAACGATAAATGTATATGCACCGAACCAGGATGCCCCAAGATACATGAGGCAAACACTGGCAAAACTGAAGGGAGAAATAGTCGCCTCTACAATAATAGTTGGAGACTTCAATACACCACACTCATAATTGCATAGATCATCTGGGCAAAGAATCAGTAAAGACACAGAGAGCTTGAATAATATGATAAATGAACTAAATCTACATATACAGAACATTGCACCCCAAAACAGCACGCTATACATTCTTCTCAAGTGCTCATGGGTCTTTCTCCAGGATAGAGGTATTGGGTCACAAAGCAGAACTCAATAAATTTAAAAAGATCAATCTTATACAAAGCATTTTTTCTGATCATAATGGAACAAAGCTGGAAATCAACAACAGGCAGAAAATGGGAAAATTCACAAATATATGGAGATTAAACAGTACACTATTAAATAATCAGTGGGTCAAAAAAGAAATTGCAAGAGAAATCAATAAATAGCTTGAGATGAATGAAAATGAGAACACAACTTATCAGAACCTATGGGATGCAGTGAAGCAGTGTTGTGAGGGAAACTTATAACCCTCAATGCTTACATTGAAAAAGAAGAAAGAGCTAAACTCAATGACCTAACTACACAGCTGGAGGAATTAGAAAAAGAACAGTAAACTATTCCCAAAGCAAGCAAAAAAAAAAAAAAAAAAAAAAAAACACAAAAGAACACAGATCAGAGCAGAAATAAATGAAACTGAAAACAATAAAAACAATAGAGAAAATCAACAAAACCAAAAATTGGTTCTTGAAGAATAACAAAAAAATTGACAAACCCTTAGCTAGACTGACAAAGACAAAAAGACAGAAGATACAAATAAATGAAATCAGAAATGAAAGGTGGCGGGGGGGGGGGGACATTCCTACTGACCCCATGGAAATAAAAGAGATGATAAGAGTATACTATGAACAACTATACACCAAAAAAACTAGACAATGTAGGTGAAATAGAAAAATTCCTAGGAACTTGCCATCTACCTTCACTGACCCTAGAAGAATAGAAGATATCAACAAACCAATCACAAGAGATTGAAACAGTATCAGACAGCTCCCAAAATGAAAAGCCCAGGGCCAGATGGCTTCACAGGTAAATTCTACCAAGCATTCAAAGAAGATTTAATACAAATTGTACTCAAACTAGTCCAAAAAAATTGAACAGGAAGGAACACTGCTAAACTCCTTCTATGAAGCCAATATCACCCTAATACCAAAGCCAGATCAAGATATTACAAAAAAAAAAAAAAAAAAAAAAATTACAGTCCCATTTCCCTAATGAATACAGATGCTAAAATCCTCAACAAAATACTTTTTAATCAAATCCAACAACACATTAAAAGAATTATTCATCATGATAAGTGGGTTTTTTTATTTTTATTTTTATTTTTTTATATTTTAAAAGATGCTTAGATTACATAAATGTTACACAAAAATTACAAGGATTTCCATGTTCCCCACCTCCCACAACTCCCATAACTTCCCACATAAACATCTTTCATTAGTGTGGCACATCACCTGCAATGGATATACACATCCTGGGGCTTTGCCACTAAGCATGGACCATAGTTCACATTGTAGACCACACTCTCTCCCACACAATTCTGCATGCTATATGCTGATGTAAAATGGCCTATATCCGTTGTTGTAATGTCACTCAGGATAATTCCCAAGTCCCGAAAAAGCCCCTGTATTACAACTGCTTTTCCCTCTCCCTGCCCCAAAAGCATCCAGTGGTCACTGGTTCCACATCAATGTTGTAATTTCTTCCATTGCTTGAATCACAATATGTCTACAACAGAATACCAGTAAGTCCACTCTAGTCCATAGCTCTTCCCCCAATCCTGAGGAGTCTGGGATGGTGATGTCCACTCCACCTCCAAGTGAGAGGGGGCTTATATCCCATGGATAAGATGGATGGGATTATTCTGCCTGCAGCTTCAGACTCTCTCCATTCCCTGGGATGGCCGTTGTCCATCATCATCTCCCTGCTAGGTGTCTTGGGTGAGTCCATTGAGCTGTAGAGTAGGAGTGGCAGCTCTACCGAGATTCCAGGCAGAGCTGTCACATGGGCAGCCCAAAGGCTCCAGTCTCTGGAATTACACCTACAAACTCCAGAACCACATATAGGTTTGAATAGAAGGGACTGATGGACTATGTGCAGGGAGGAATTATTTGAGTCCAACTCTGTCACTCTCAGGAGCACAGATTCCAAAGTAGAGCCCACTGATAAGTCATCATTCTTTGGAGCTGTCCCCCCTTATATAGGACCTGGGTGTCTCTAGAGCCCTCAGGAGCCCCTCTGTGTGGGGTGCTATCCACTTTGGTGTTCTATGAGATCCTACTGAGGTGTGCGTAAGCAATACCTCTGGGATGACCTCCCGACTCTCTTTGAAGTCTCTTAGCCATATGAACTCATTTGTCTTTACATTTTCCCCCTTTTATTCAAGGTCTTTTTCCAGTCTTATTGCCAGTTGGCACTTGGTATTAATCCCTCGTTGCCAGGGAGGCTCATCCCCAGGAGTCATGTCCCACGCTAGGGGGAAGGTAATGCATTCATATGCTGAGTTTGGCTTAGAGACAGGCCACATTTGAGCAACAAGGAGGCTCTCAGGTGGCAACCCTTAGGCACCCCATAACAGTAGACTAAGTTTCAATTACAAGAGCAAAGATTCATAAGGCTAGTCATCAATAACAAGAACCCATCAGTGGACCCTCCTCCTTTGCCAGACACTGCCCCTGCACTCAGGGGACAATTGCTGCTCTCTTGGAGAATGTGGCAGAGCTCTCCAGGCTGGGAATTAAGATTCCCTCATTTATTGAGTGACTGTCTACCCACTGTGACCATGCCCCACCCCTTGATCATTTGAACAATTTTATATATCTTTCATGTATATTCAGGTGAACTTCCTCCCATGAAACCCCCATCCCAGTCACCCCCCACCAATGATCCTCTCCTGTCCCCGTTGTAACCCTTCTGTGATTTAAACCTTCCTTGAAGATGAAGCCCATATAATAGCCAAATACAATTAATAGGAAAATGAAACAATAATGATAAGTTTAAATGTAAGATATAAAATACATGGAAACTTTTAAAAAAATACTAAAAATTGAATTAAATTAAAGGATTGGGATATTCAAAAAATGGGAAAAAAAACAAAAAAATTAAAAATATATATATTTTAAAACATTTTTCCTTTTATCACTGCATTATCGGGTGTCCAGTCTGTACCCTGGCACCTTCCCCCTCTCATTCCCCAGTGTCTCCCAAATTTTTGTTTAATTTTCAAAGAGTTTTAGGTCCAGCAAAGTCACTCACAGAATACTAGAGACTCTCATATACCCAACCTCCTCCCCCTTTCCTCATCCCATATTAAAAACGTTTTTTATGTGGATGGTAGCATTGCTATAACTGTTATACAGATAGTGAAACATTACTCAACATTGTCAATGGTTTACAGTATAATTTACAATTTAGGCGGTACAGTTTAATAATTTTTGATGATATTTACCATGTCCTGTGTCCATCACTGTAAGGTAATGAAAAACATTTCCCATGACCACTAAATACCCCCGTTTGATCTTTTCTGTTCCTTCCTCCCCATCCCCCTGGGGCACATGACACCCCCCTGTCTTGACTCATTGGGTGACAAGATTCATAGTTACATGCAACAAGAGGTCTTGACACACTGGGTGTCCTCCCCTATTAGGATCCACCCTTGCTCCTAAGAGATACCAACCTGTCTGTTTCTGGGTGACTAGGTCCTCCCAAAGATGGGGGTCCATCTCCTTCCCACTCACCATGTGGGTCTCCACTCCCAGACAGAACACATTATGACAGGATGAACACTCACACACTCCCCAGAAACCTACTCCAGATGCACCCTGTCCTGAATGTCCACCCGACCTACACCCTAAACCAATGACACTACATTGTTGTATTGCCATCAGAGCATTCCCACACCTGCACTTTCAACCTCATACCCACAAATCCTGTGTTCACCTGGTCCCTCTCCCATCTCTCCCCCCAGTATCCTGGGTATTCTAACCTGCCCTTCCTAATCTACCCACCTGTCAACCCTGCACCACCAAACCCAGTAATACCACTGCCCACCTGCCCTATCCTTCAATATGCAACTATACTCTATCACTTTACCATAGATTATGTCTATATGGGTGATGGCTCACAACTTTCTCTTCTCTCTCTCTCATTAACCTATCTTTCAGACAATGGTTCTCAGAGACTGCTCACTTTCCTCAATTCAAATCAGTGAGGTCATGCACTGTTCATCCTTCAATGCCTAGCTTGCTTCATTCAACATAAGATCTTCAAGATTCATCCATGTTATTCTGTGTGTTAGCACTTTATTCCTTCTTACAGCTGGGTAATATTCCATTGTATGTATGTACCACATTTTGTTTATCCATTCATCTGTTGATGGGCACTGGGGCTGATTCCAATTTTTGGCAATGGTGAACAATGCCACTATGAACATTGGTGTGCATATATCTGTTCACGTCTTTGCTTTCAATTCTCCTGGATATATACCCAGTAGTGGAATCGCTGGATCATATGGAAGATCTATTGTTAGTTTTCTGAGGAACCGCCAAACTGTCCTCCACAGTGGCTGGACCATTCCACAATCCCACCAGCAGTGGATGAGGGTTCCTATCCCTCCACATCCTCTCCAACACTTACAGTCTGTTGTTTTTTTTAATAGCTGCCATTCTGATGGGTGTAAGATGGTATCTCATTGTAGTTTTGATTAACATTTCCCTAATAGCCAGTGATGTCAAGCATTTTTTCATGTGCTTTTTAGCCATTTGTATTTCTTCCTTGGAGAAGTGTCTTTTCAGGTCACTTGCCCATTTTTTAAATGGGTTGTTTGTCTTTTTATTTTCGAGGTGTGGGATTTCTTTATATATGCAGGATATCAGGCTCCTATCAGATATATGGTTGCCCAATATTTTCTCCCATTGGGTAGGTTGCCTTTTTATTTTCTTAATAATGTCCTTTGAGGTGCAGAAGTTTTTAATTTTGAGAAGATCCCATTTATCTATTTTTTCTCTTGCTGCTCGTGCTTTGGCTGTGAAGTTCATGAAACCATTTCCTTTTACAAGGTCCTGTAGAAGCTTCCCTACACTATCTTCCAAGGTCTTTATGGTTTTGGCTCTTATATTTAGATCTTTGATCTATCTTGAGTTGATTTTTGTATAAGGTGTGAGATGGTGTTCCTCTCTCATTCTTTTGGATATGGATATCCAGTTCTCCAAGCACCACTTGTAAAGAGGCTATTCTCTCCCAACTGAGTGGGCTTGGTGGCCTTGTCAAATATCACATGACTGTATATGCGAGGATCTATATCAGAACTCTCAATTTGGTTCCATTGGTCAGTAGGTCTATCCTCGTGCCAATGCCATGCAGTTTTGAGCACTGTAGCTTTGTAGTATGTTTTAAAATCAGGTAGTGTGATACCTCCAACTTCATTTTTCTTTTTCAATATGTCTTTGGCAATTCGGGGCCTCTTACCTTTCCAAATGTATTTTGTAGTTAGTTTTTCCAGTTCCTTAAAAAATACAGTGTTGATTTTTATTGGGATTGCATTAAATCTGTAGATTAGTTTGGGTAGGATAGACATCTTGATGATGTTTAGTCTTCCTATCCATGAACAGGGAATATTCTTTCATTTATTTAAGTCTTCTTTGATTTCCTTTAACAGTGTTGTGTAGTTTTCTGTATATAAGTCCTTTACATCTTTAGTTAAATTTATTCCTAGGTATTTGATTCTTTTATTTACTATTGTAAATGGTATTTTTTTCTTGATTTCCTCCTCAGATTGCTTGTTATTGGTGTACAGAAATGCTACTGGCGGCCGGTGGTCCCAGAGGTTGACAGAAGGAGGAACAGAAGGGTGGGGGCTGAGAACGGTCATGGCCGGCTATGCCGGCAAGCATTCTCACCTCTGTAAATGGGTCCATCGCCCAAGGCGCCGCGTCTCGGCTACGATACTACGGAGACGGTGGCTCAAGTTCAGGAAAAGAACAGAAGGAGAGAAAAATCCAAATTCTAACCACAAGGCAAGAAGGATTAAACTCAAGTTCTCTACTTCAGATATCCTGAAAGCATTCAAAGTTCACTGAAAAAATTCTGCTGGGACCAAAAAAGAAAAGAAAAGAAAAAACCAAGGAAATCAATTCTACCTACTCTGGATTTTTCTTTTTCCCTTTTAGAGTCAAGGAACATTGTTTACAGCTTGTCCTAAGGCTTCCATTAATGCTGGTTAGAATTTGGGTGTTGCAACTAGAATTGCTTTGTCTCTTTTATAATGGCAGGCTGCAGATTAATTTTCAACTCACATATTTTCAACAAAATAGAATGTTATAAATTGCTTTTTAATAGGGCAGGAAGGAAAGTTAAAGTGTTACTAGAAGCTTCTCCTCCCCCTATTCTTTGAAACTCTCATCTGAAATTTAAAAGTATTATTTTAGCTTTTAATTCATTTTTAGTTATTAAAATAATAACCTCTAAGAAATTGAACTTTTTCTCAGTTTCAAACATAATATGTTTTTGTTCTTCTCTCAATAAAATGATCCTCTGTTATAGAGAGTGAATTATTATACTTATTCGTCTCTCCACTAATGTTTTAGTTTGCCAAAGGTCTGCCAATACAAAGTACCAGAAATGGTTTGGCTTTTATTAAATGGATTTAACTGGGGTAAAACTTTACAGTTCCAAGGCCATGAGAAGTCCAAATCAGGGCACCATAAGAGATGCTTTCTCGCCAAAGTCAGCTACCACATGGCAAAGCAAGATGGCTGCCAATCTCTGCTGAGGTCTCTGCCTCTCTTTAACTGTAGGCAAACTGGCATAGGGCTTGTCTCTTTACCGGGCCTCCTCTCTCTTTCTCTCTGGGCCTCAGCTTTTTGAGCCTCTTGGGGGCTTCTCTCTTTGCAGCTCAGCTCTGGGCAAAACCTCTCTCAAATGACAGGATCAAATATGGTGGCTTCTGTTTCCTGTGTGTATCTGTCTGTCTCTCTTTGTCTCTGGGTTTATATCAGACCCAGCAAGGGGACAGAGACTCAACCTGAGTCATGCCTCACTTACATAGTCCAATCAAAAGACCTAAATGGATCTTAAAGGACCTTCAACCAAATTTAATGCAAAGGGTATGACACCCACAGGAATAGATTAGTTTAAAAACATAATCTTTCTCTTTTTATCATTCATAAAATAATCTCAAACTGCCATAACTAGCAATACTTATTAGCAGCTTTGTCAAATCTTCACCAGCTCTCTCTTCCTCTTTCTGGGCCTTTATCATCCACTCTCCCAAAGTAAATGGTCAAATGTCTTCTGCGGTTTTAAAAAGGATATTGATCTTTTTCCTAAAAAGAAAACAAATCTCTCCTATTATGGAGAATTTTAACCAATGTTTTTTTTTATCCTAAAATGCCACAAACTAACTTATGAAGAGGAAAAAAAGTAAATGCCTATCAACAACAACATATACCATAAGTCCATCATATACTATGTAAAAGGAATATACAGAGTAACATATAAGTAGTAAACAAGTTACTGACTTGTTTGCTAAAATAAAAAAATAAGCTCTTTAACCAAATACAAAAATCCCAACACATGTAAAAGAAAATATTTCAAAACATCTATTTTCCTATCATTTTTGTATCTAAAATTAAATGGAAATTTTCATTAAAGATATTCAGAAATAAAAATGATCCACAATATAATGCTGGTGGTGAACATAAAAAATGGACCATAAGAATAAAGTGTAATGTTTTAGTAGGATAATTACAATTACAATGGCATCAAGTACCTAAAATATATTCCTTGTTTATTTTAGATAAGTTTAATAAAACTTTAAAGGAGGAGGCATGGTTAAACGTAAACATAATTTATTAAAATCATTTTTTATTTGTAAAATGATATGTAAATATATATGCATGTGTGTGCATTTGCTTACATAAATGTTATTTTTTTAATATATTATTAAAATCATTTCTAATATAACCAACCCAATTAAAAAATGGGCAAAAGACTTGAATAGACATTTGCCCAAAGAAGAAGTACAAATGGCAAAATAACACATGAAGAAATGCTCAACATCACTAATGATTAGGGAAATGCAAATCGAAACTACAATGAGATATCATTTCACACCTATCAGAATGGCCACTATTAAAAAGACAGAGAACTACAAGTGTTGGAGAGGATGTGGAGAGATAGAACACTTATTCACTGTTGGTGGGAATGCAGAATGGTACAGTCACTATGGAGGACTGTTTGGCAGCTCCTAAAGAAGTTGAATATAGAGTTGCCACGTGACCTTTCAATACCATTACTGGGTATATACCCAGAAGAACTGAGAGCAGTAGCACGAACAGACATCTGCACACAGATGTTCATAGCAACATTATTCACCATTGCCAAAAGTTGGAAACAACCTAGGTGTCCATCAACAGATGGATAAACAAACTGTGGTCTATTCACACAATGGAATATTATACAGCTGTAAGAAGAAATGAAGTCGTAAAGCATATGACAACATGGATGAACCTTATGTTGAGTGAAGCAAGCCAGACACAAAAGGACAAATACTGTATGATTGCATTACTATGAACCAAGTATATTGTGTAACATATTGTTTGAGTCAAAAAAAAATTTATATGTATCCAGTACATTTGAGAAATGTATGTATTTACTCATCTGTGTTTACTTTTTAGTTTTTAATAGTTTATATTTTCAATTATTAAATGTACAAAATAAAGTTAAATAAATAAAAATAAAATCAGTTCTAATAAAAAAAAAGAAATGCTACTGATTTTTGAGCAATGATCTTATAGCCTGTGACATTATTGAACCCTTTATAAGTTCTAGAAGCTTTGTTGTAGATTTCTCAGGGCTTTCTACATATAGGATCATGTTGTCTGCAAATAATGAAATTTTTACTTCTTTTTTTCCAATTTGGATGCCTTTTATATCTTTTTCTTGCCCTACTGCTCAAGCAAGTACTTCTAAGACAATGTTAAATAGGAGTGGTGATAGCAGGCATCCTTGTCTTGTTCCCGATATCAGAGAGAAGGCTTTTAGGATTTCACCATTGAAGATGATGTTAGCTTTGGGCTTTTCATATATACCCTTTATCATATTCAGAGAGTTTCCTCTATTCCTATCTCTTGTAGTGTTTTTATGAGGAAAGAGTGCTGTATTTTGTCAAATGCTTTTTATGCATCTATAGAGATGATCATGTTATTTTTTCTTTCAATCTGTTTATGTGGTGTATTACGTTGATTGATTTTCTTATATTGAACCATTCTTGCATACCCGGGATGAAACCCACTTGGTCATGGTGTATAATTCTTTTGTTATGTTGTTGAATGTGATTAGCAAGTATTTTGTTGAGGTTTTAGCATCTAGGTTCATTAGAGAAATTGGTCTGTAATTTTCCTTTCTTGTGGTATCTTTGTTTGGCTTTGGTATTATGGTAATGTTGGCATCATAGAATGAGTTAGGCAATATTCCTTCTACTTCTATTTTTTGGAAGAGCTTAAGCAGGATTGGTGTTAGCTCTTTCCGGAATATTTGGTAGAATTCAGCTGTGACGCTATCTGGTCCTGGGCTCTTCTTAGTTGAGGTTTTTGATGATGGAGTCTATCTCTTTACTGGTAATTGGACTGTTGAGTTCATCAATTTCTTCTTTCATCAATGTAGGCTGTTTGTGAGATTTTAGAAATTTGTCCATTTCCTCTAAATTATCATTCTTGTTGGCATATAAATTTTCAAAGTATCCTCTTATGATACTCTTTATTTCTGTGGGGTCAGTAGTAATATCCCCTTCCTCATTCCTTTTTGTGCATTTGCATCTGTTCTTTTCCTTTTCTTTGTTAGTCTGGCTAAGAGTTTGTCAATTTTATCGATCTTCTCGAAGAACCAGCTTTTGGTTTTGTTTATTTTTTCTAGTGCTTTCTTATTCTCTATTTCATTTAGTTCTGCTCTAATCTTTGTTATTTCCTTCTTTCTATTTCCTTTAGGTTTAGTTTGTTGTTGTTTTTCCAATTCCTCCAAGTGTACAGTTAGATCTTCAATTTTAGCTCTTTTTTCTTTTTTAATATATGTATTTATGGCTATGAACTTCCCTCTCAGGACAGCTTTCGTTGCATCCCATAGGTTTTGATATGTTGTGCTGTGATTTTCATTCGTTTCAAGGTAGTTACTGATTTCTTTTGAGATTTCATCCTCGACCCACTCTTTGTCTAAGAGTGTGTTGTTTAACTTCCATATCTTTGTGCCTAATCTGTTTCTCTGGCCCTTAGTGATTTCCAATCTCATTCCATTGTGGTCAAAGAAATTACTTTGTATAATCTCAATCTTTCTGAATTCATTGAGAGTTGTTCTGTGGCCTAGCATGTGGTCTATCTTGGAGAATGATCCTTGTGCATTCAAGAAGAATGTAAATCCTGCTGTATTTGGGTATAGTGTTGTGTATATGTCTATTAGATCCAGGTCCTCTAATGTATTGTTCAGAGTCTTTGTTTCTTTATTGATTCTCTGTCTAGATGTTCTGTCTAATGCTGATAATGGTGTATTAAAGTCCCCTTCTATAATTGTAAAGGCATTTATTTCTCCACTTAGTTTTTCCAGTTTGCCTCATGTATTTTGAGGCACCCTGATTAGGTGCATAAATGTTTATGATTGTTCTCTCTTCTTGAGAGATTACCCCTTTTACTAATATATAGTGTCCATCTTTGTCTCTTACAATAGTTTTGCATTTAAATTCTATTTTGTCTGATATTAGGATAGCTACTCCTGCCCTTTTTTGGCTACTGTTAGCTTGTAAAATTGTTTTCCAGCCATTCACTTTCAGCCTCCTTGAGTCCCTGGGTCGAAGGTGGGTTTCTTGTAGACAGCATGTAGATGGATCATATTTCCTTATCCATCCTGCAAATCTGTGTCTCTTGAGTGGTGAATTTAATCCATTAACATTCAGTGTTATTACTTACAATGAATTTCTTACTTTAGCCATATTTTCTTTGGGTTAATGTATGTCATATGTTGTTTTTATTTCTCTTTTTTTGTCTTTTAGTTGTTTTTACACTCTCCTCCAACTCTCTCTCCCTTGTTTTTTCCTTTCAACTTGTAGAACTTCCTTTAGTATTTCTTGAAGTGCAGGTTTCTTATTGGCATACTCTCTTAATTTCTGTTTATCTGTGAATATTATGAACTCTCCATCATGTTTGAATGCCAGTTTTGGTGGATAGAGAATTTGTGGCTGGAAGTTTTTTCTTTTAGTGTTTTGACTATGTCATACCACTGTCTTCTTGCCTCCATGGTTTCAGATGAGAAATCAGCACTTAATCTTATTGTGCTTCCCTTGTATGTGATGGTTCTCTTTTCTCTTGCTGCCTTGAGTATTTTCTCTTTGTCTTGAGCATTGGACATTTTGACAAGTATATGTCTTGGAGTTGGCTTGTAGTGATTTATCCTGTTTGGGGTGTGCTGTGCTTCCTGGTCATGTACATCCATCTCTCTCAATAGGGTTGGGAAGTTTTCAGCCATTATTTCCTTCAATACTCCTTCTGTTCCCTTTCCCTTCTCTTCTCTTCTCCTTCTGGTATGTCTATAATGCATATGTTTGTGCGTTTTGTCTTGTCAGTTAAATCCCTGAGTCCCTGCTGGATTTTTTCTATCTTTTTATCTATCTGTTCTACTATCTGTTTGATTTCAGATGTATTGTCTTCCACATCACTAATTCTTTCTTCTGCCTGGTCAAATCTGCTGTTATGTGAATCCAGCATCTTTTTTATTTCTTGGATTGTGCCATTTATCACCATCATATCCGTTATCTTTTTATGTATGTTTACAATTTTTTCAGTATGTTCTCCTAGTGTCTTCTTAATATCCTTAATCTCTTCCCTCACTTCATTAAGTTGGTCCATAATATTTGTTTGGAAAGCTTTGATTAGTTGTTCGATGTTCTGCATTTCTTCCTGGTTTTTAGTTTGTTCATTGTACTGGTCCATGTCTTCCTGTTTCTTATTGTGGTTTGTAATTTTTTTTGTTGCCCTCTAGTCATCATTTTATCTTTATGGGTTTATTCATTTGATTAGCTTCTCTCTCTGCTCTAGAGTTTTATTTAGCTGGTGGTTCTGTATGTGTTTTAAGTTTTCTCTTTGAGACTTTGTTCTTCTTATTTTATTTCCTTGTTTCTTTCTATGTTCCCTTGAAGGCAAAAGATTAGTGCCAGAGGAATCAAAAGATGTGAGAAAGGAAGGATAACAGTAATATTGATAAAAGTTAGAAGAGGGGCTGTATAAGACTTAGTAAACAAATATTTAACTCATGTAGGCAGTGTAGAGTAGTAGGAAAAAAAAGTGGAGTACCTACAATGGACTGGGAAACCAAATAGAGGAAAATATATATAATTATTTAGAAGGCTAGAATGATGAGGAGAGAGAGAAAGAGTAAAGAAAGGGCTGAAAGGAAAAAGTTGATAATAATAAAAAGAAGACCCAGGGAGGTGGATTCGGGAAGGAGGAAATGGCCAGTAGGCTCCCTGAGCGAAATGGTGAAATCCATGAAGAAAGTAGCAGGCATGGATGTGGAGTTGACAGTTGAAGAAAGAAACCTCCTATCTGTTGCATATAAAAATGTGATTGGAGGGAAGCGGCTGTGGCTCAATCAGTACGGCTCCCGTTTACCATATGGGAGGCCCCGGGTCCTCCTGGTGAAGGCAAGCCCGCCTGCACTGCGTGGTTAGCTGACCCAGTGAGCACAAGCAGCAAGGGGGGGATAAATGAATAAATAAATAAAATCTTTAAAAAAAAAAAATGTGATTGGAGCCAGAAGAGCCTCCTGGAGAATAATCAGCAGCATTGAACAGAAAGAAGAAAACAAGGGTGGAGAAGACAAACTAAAAATGATTCGGGAATATTGGCAAATGGTTGAGACTGAACTAAAGTTAATCTGTTGTGACATTCTGGATGTACTGGACAAACATCTCATTCCAGCAGCTAACACTGGCGAGTCCAAGGTTTTCTATTATAAAATGAAAGGGGACTACCACAGGTATCTGGCTGAATTTGCCACGGGAAATGACAGGAAGGAAGCTGCGGAGAACAGCCTAGTGGCTTATGAAGCTGCTAGTGATATTGCAATGACAGAACTTCCACCAACACATCCCATTCGCTTAGGTCTTGCTCTGAATTTTTCTGTATTCTACTATGAAATTCTTAATTCCCCTGACCGTGCCTGCAGGTTGGCAAAAGCAGCTTTTGATGATGCAATTGCAGAACTGGATACCCTGAGTGAAGAAAGCTATAAGGACTCTACACTTATCATGCAGTTGTTACATGATAATCTGACACTATGGACTTCAGACATGCAGGGTGATGGTGAAGAGCAGAATAAAGAAGCGCTGCAAGATGTGGAAGATGAAAATCAGTGAGACATAAAAGCCAACAAGAGAAACCATCTCTGACCACCATCCCACTCCTCCCCATCCCCACCCCTTGGAAATTCCCCATTGTCACTGAGAACCACCAAATCTGACTTTTACATTTGGTCTCAGAATTTAGGTTCCTGCCCTGGTTTCTTTTTTGTTTTGTTTTGTTTTTTAATTTTTAAATTTTTTTTTGTTTTGTTTTGTTTTGTTTTGTTTTTTTGTTTTGTTTTGTTTTTTTTAACAGTTTCCAAAAGTTCTTAAAGGCAAGAGTGAATTTCTGTGGATTTTACTGGTCCCAGCTTTTAGGTTCTTTAAGACACTAACAGGACTTTATAGAGGCTTTTTCAGCATTACTGTATTGTCTGTGTGCCAGATGTGGCAAGATCACCATTAGAGATGGAAATTACATTCAAAAGCCATTAGACTTCTAGGTGATGTAAGCATGTGAGAGGTTAATCCCACTGTAGAGGCATATGTGATGGTAACATTTTTCCTTTTTCCAAATGTTTAAATCAAATTTTATACCAATGTTTAAAATTAATTGGGTGTTAGCTTGATGGTTAAAGGTTGTTTGGGGGAATTTATTATAATGGTTTTGCTGTAAAAAGTGTTTCAAACTCTGCTGAAATGTTGCTGAAAAGTATGGTGCTGGTAACAGTTCAACGATCCGTGGCTGCTCACTCTTGCCTACTTTTACTCTCCCTCTGAAGCAGGTTAGCATTGAAGGTGGTATGGAAGAGCCTGCATGCGTGTTCAATTCTTTGTTTCTTCTCCTTCCCTCTCTCCCTGCCCCCACCCCCACCCCCTTCGCTCGCTCAACCTCTTTTGTTCAGTATGTGTAACTTGAAGCTAATTTGTACTACTGGATATCTGACTGGAGCCACAGATACAGAATCTGTATTGTTCTTACTGAAACACAGCATGGAATTAACATTAAACTTAAATAAAACAAACCTAAATTAAAAATGCAAAAAATAATAATAATAATAATAAAAAGAAGAAGAAAACTGAATAGATAGAATAGAAATTGACACCCTTAAGTTGTGGGCTAATGAGAAAAGGTGGTATGTAAGAACCACAACAGAAAGCAGAAGGCAGAAAGATGAAGGAAGGAAAAGAGATAGCGTTGGGAGACAAAATCAATATAGACAGAAAATGGGAAATCAAGGAAGAAGAAGCACAGCAAAGAAGAGACAAGCTAGCAGCATGAATCTTTCCTGAGCAATCCACCTTGACGTCCAGCTCCCTCCAGATCGATGTCCCCAAGGTTCTCACTCCGTGTACCCCCAGCACAGACCCCCTGGGCAGGACCCTGTCCCTATTCAGCTGTCCTCAGACAGCAAGTCAGTGACTGCCCTCCTAAACCAACACCATCTTGCTCTCTAGAAGTCTCAAGTGGGTTTTATTTTTTATTTTTTATTTTTTTCTTATATAAAGGGTATTTATTTGGGGTAGAAGCTTACAGTTATAAGGCCCTGAAGAGTCCAACTCAAGGTACCATAAGAGGTATTTTCTCACCCAAAGTCTGTCGCCACATGTTTTTTATTTTTTTATTTTTTAAAGATTTTATTTATTTATTCATTTATCCGCCCCTTGCTGCTTGTGCTCGCTGGGTCAGCTAACCACGCTGTGCGGGCGGGCCTGCCTTCACCAGGAGGCCCCAGGAACCGAACCCGGGGCCTCCCATATGGTAAACGGGAGCCCTACTGATTGAGCCACAGCCGCTTACCGGGTCGCCACATATTAACGCAAGATGGCTGCCAATTTCTGCGTAGGTCCGGCCTTCCTCTTACCTCTTAAGGCTATGTGGTCCCAGCTTCTTCCAATCTCAGCTGTAGGCTGGCATAAGGCTTGTCTCCTAGGAGCGTTTCTTTCCAGATTCAGCTGCTCTGGTCTCTTCATAAGGTTAGCTGTAAACTATCCATCTCACCTTTCTTTCCAGGGATGCAAGAATTAATTTTATTACCTATAGTGTAAAAATCTGTGCTTCAGGATTGGACAAACTCTTGGAAAGCATTTTCTGCATCCTGCTGGTTGTGGAAGCGTTTTCCCTGCAAAAAGTTGTCGAGATGCTTGAAGAAGTGATAGTCAGTTGGTGAGGTCAGGTGAATATGGCGGATGAGGTAAACTTCGTAGCCCAATTCGTTCAACTTCTGAAGCATTAGTTGTGTGATGTGCAGTTGGGCATTGTCGTGGAGAAGAATCGGGCCCTTTCTGTTGACCAATGCCGGCTGTAGGTGTTGCAGTTTTCAGTGTGTCTCATTGACTGGCTGAGCATACTTCTCAGATGTAATGGTTTCGCTGGGATTCAGAAAGCTGTAGTGGATTAGACCGGCAGCAGACCACCAAACAGTGACCATGACCTTTTTTTGGTACAAGTTTGGCTTTGGGAAGTGCTTTGGAGTTTCTTCTTGGTCCAACTACTGAGCTGGTCGTCACGAGTTGTCGTATAAAATCCACTTTTCATTGCACGTCACAATCCGATCAAGAAATGGGTTTGTGGTTGTTGCACAGAATAAGAGAAGATGACACTTCAAAATGAAGATTTTTAAAGATTTTCGGTCAGCTCATGAGGTACCCACTTTAGCTTTTTCACCTTTCCAATTACTTCAAATGCCGAACAACCGCTGAATGGTCGACGTTGAGGTCTTCGGCAACTTCTTGTGTAGTTGAAAGAGGATCAGCTTGCTCTCAAATGGTCATTGTCAACTTCTGATGGCTGGCCATTACACTCCTCATCTTCAAGGCTCTTGTGTCCTTTGCAAAACTTTTGAACCACCACTGCACTGTACGTTTGTTAGCAGTTCCTGGACAAATGTGTTGTTGATGTTGTGAGTTGCCTCTGCTGTTCTACGACCCATTTTGAACTCAAATAAGAAAATTGCTCGAATTTGCTTTTTGTCTAACATCATTTCCATAGTCATATGTCTGTGATTCAGAATGTCAAATTACAGCATTTATTAACACCAGATGTCTATGCAGGGAAGCAGTATTTCTTCTCCTTTGAAGGATAATAAAGGAAGAACATGTCTTTTCTGGGCGGTTGCGCTCGGACCCAAGCTCAAGTGGGTTTTATAACAGGTATGCAAGCGTGGTTCAACACAGGAAAATCAATCAGCATAAGACACCACAGTAATGAATCAAAGAAGAAAAATCACATGATCATCTCGATTGATGCAGAAAAGGCATTTAACAAAATACAGCATCCTTTCTTGATAAAATACCCAAAAGAAAGGAATTGAAGAAAACTTTCTCAACATGATAAATGGCATATATGAAAAACCCACAGTACTCAATGGTGAAAGACTGAAAGCTTTCTTGTTGAGAACAAGACAAGGATGCCCACTGTCTCCATTGTTGCTCAATATAGTGCTAGAGGTTCTAGCTAGAGCAGGGGTTCTTAACCTTTTTTGTTCCATGGAACCCTTTGCCAGTCAGGTGTGGAAACCAAGGACTCCTTACTAAGTCCACACTATACCACCAACACGTTCCCACAAGAATGTTTTTTTTTTTTTTAATTTAAATTCAAGCTTATGGACCCCTTGTTATGAACCCCCAAACTTGAGCAATCAGGCAAGGAAAAAAAAAATAAATGGCATTCATATTAGAGTTTTATCAATTTTATTATTGTTTTTCAAAGAATCAGTTTTCTATTTCATTTATTTTTTTTTAGGAGGTACTGGGGATTGAACCCAAGACCTCATACATGGGAATCAGGTGCTCAATCACTTGAGCTACATCTGCTCCCCATTTTTCTGTTTTTAATTTCATTGATTTCTGCTCTTTATTATTCCTCTCTTCTGTCTTCTTTGGGTTTATTTTGCTCCTCTTTTTCTAATTTCTTGATGTAGGAATGTAGATTATTGATTTGATATGTTTCCTATTTTATAATGTAAACATTTATTGATCTAATTTTACCTCTCAGCACTACTTTAGCTGCATCCCACAAATTTTGTTACTTTGTATTTTCATTTTCATTCAGTTTTATTGTTTAAAAATTTTCCTTTGTCATTTCCTATATGATTCATGCATTATTTAGAAGTATATTGTTTCATTTCACATGTTTATAGATTTTCCTGTTGTCCTTCTGTTACTAATTTTCAGTTTGATTCTATTATGGTCAGGGAACATATACCATGCAATTTCAGTTGTTTTCAATTGAATTATTTTATGGCACAGGATATGGTCTATCTTGGTAACTATTCCATGGGTACTTGAAAAAAACTTATAGTCTGATATTCTTTGGTGAGAGTTCTATAAATGTCAATTAAATGCTGTTGCTTGTGTTTTTCAGATCTTCTATATCCTTGCTGATTTTCTGTCTATTAGTTCTAGTTTTTGAAAGGGAGGCCTCCACTATAATTATGTATTTGTCTATTTCTCCTTCCAGCTTTATCAAAATTTTTTTTGCTTCAGCTATTTTGAATCTCTGTTGTCTGGCATGTACACATTTAGGATCAAATTTTTTTGGTGGATTGATTCTTGTATCATTATGTCATGACCTTCATTATCTCAAGTAATTTTCTTTGCTCTAAATTCTACTATATCTGATAGCAATATAACCACTCCTCCATTTGGTTTATTAAAGTTATTATTTGCATGGTATATCTTTTTCCATCTTTTTATTTTCAACCTACTTACGTTGTTAAATTTGAAGTTAGTTTCTTGTAAACAGCATATAGTTGGATCATGTTTTTAAATCTATTCTGTCAATATCTGCCTTTTATATTTAAGATAATTATTGATATCTTAGGCCTCAAGTCTGCCATTTTGTTATTTGTTTTGTATTTGTTTCTGCTGTGTCTTATTCCTCTTGTTCTCTTTTCTTGCCTTCTTGTGGTTACTCGACCATTTTTTAGATCCCATTTTGATATATTTATTTACAGTATTTTAGGGATATATCACTTTAGTATAGTTACTGGTTGCTTTGACTATTGCAATATATATATATGACTTATCACAGTCTAATGCCATTAACATTTACCACTCTGAGTTTAATATTGGAACTGTAGGTCCCTTTGCCCTCTTCATTTATAAATATTATTTTGTGTATCAACTGGTACTATAATTTTTGTTTCAGTCATCATATATGATTTCGTAAACTCAAGAGGAAGATAATCCATTGAGTCCATTGTATATATTCATATATATGGTCATTCTCTTGTTCTCTCTTCCTTTCTGGTGCTCCAAGATTGCTTATTTTATCATTTACTTTCTTTTTGAAGAACTTCCTTTAGCCATTCTTTAAGGGTTGGTCTGTTATTTTAGTTTTCCTTCTTATGAGAATGTTTTTGTTTCCCTTTCAGCACTGAAGGATACCTTTGCCAGATATGGAATTCATGGTTTACAGTTCTTTTCATTCAGCACTTAAAAAAATTGTGCCACTTTCTTCTGGCCTCCATGATTTTAAATGAGAAATCCACCATTCAAATAGGTGTTCCCCTATAGGTAATGTGTCCTTTCTCTGGTTGCTTTCAAGATAGTTTCTTTGCTTTAAATATTCAGAAGTTTACTTGTGATGTGTTTTGGCATGGATTTCTTTGTGTGTATCCTGTTAGGGGCTTGCTCAAGTTTCTTGAATCTGTGGATTGTTTTTTTTATTATTATTATTTTTACTAAATATGGGACATTTTCAGCCATTCTTTCTTCAAATCCTCTTTCAGTCCCACTCTTTTTCTCTTCTCCTTCTGGGACTCTGATGATATGAATGTTGTATCTTTTGTTATTATCCCACAGGTCTCTAGAGTGCTTTTTATCTATCATCTATCTATCTACTTACTTACTTATATTTATTTATCTATTTAATCAGCTTTATTCTCTGTTTTTTTTTCAAATTTGATAAATTCTATTGTTGTCCTCAATTTCACTGATTTTGGATTCTGACCTTTCTCATCTCAACTCTACACCTGAGTCAGCCTGTCCAGTAAGTTTTAAAATTTATGGTTTTGTATTTTTCAGTTCCGTAGTTCACATTTGGTTCTTTTTAATAATGTCTATTTCTTATCTAAATTTTCTATTTCTCATTTGTTTCAAGAGAATTTGTAATTGTTTGTAGAATTATTTTTGTGACGGATGATTTAAAATCCGGGTCAGATAATTCTGACCTCTAGTTCATATAAGAGTTAGCATCAGTTGATTGTCTTCTTTGGTTTAAAAAAAAAAACCAACTCTTTAATCATATATACATAAAGGGAGGCACTTGGCTGACTGGGGAAGGGAGCAAGATGTTCTCCCTCAGTCCCAGGGTCTGCTTGGCACAGTTCTTGAGATCCCACACACACAAGTAGAGGTGGGATGGGAAGTAGAATAAGAGAGAATACTGAAGAGACAAAGGCAAAGGGGAAGAGGCAAGGACTTCCAGTAACCTCAGTAGGTTGACTCCAACATAGATTCACTCAGCACAAGGTCCCAGTAGTTTTCAGCCCCCTGCTTTTTGAAATGCTCCTGAGCCATGTTCTCTATAGGGCACTTTTTGAAATTCATCTCCCCAAAGCTCCAGTCTTTCACTGTACCCTCCCAGACTAATACACATTTGTTGGTTTTCTTCACAGCTTCCTCATCAGATTCATCATCATCATCTCCCTTCACGTTAGGTGTCTGTTCATCCCACTTTATCCGATGCAGCTTAAGACACTTAAATTTCTTCTGGGCCTTGGGGCCCCCTTCCAATACTACCACTACCCCTGTCAGGTACAGTTGCCCAGCATTGGCCTCAATCTTGAACTTCTATGCTGTAGTGCTCAAATTTTCAACTCTATGTACAGATATGTGTATTCCCCTGTGAAATGCTTTCTTTAAGCTTTATAATTTTCTTGACCCTTTTCTGTTCTGCTCTAAGTTTTCAGGCAGCATTGGCTTCTTCATGTGCTTTCTGTCTTTTTGCCATCTAAGCTCTGTCATGGGCTTCTACCTTCGTGGGGTCCTGAACAGCCTCTGTTCCTAATACATTAAATTGAAATTTCTCACTTTGGGTTCTGGAGGAGGCTTCAGCCCTAGTCTGACTTATAGTACATTCTGTGCTTCCTTTCTTGCTTGCCTCCAAATTTTGTTCTGTTCCTTCTTGGTAAGATATACCCCCAGAGTAACTGGAGTGTCATTGTCAACTGGAGGATTGAGCTGGGCTGGATGTTCAAGATTTGTGATTCCAAAATAATCTTCCCTGTTGGGATTTTCCTCTATAAGGTCAAAAACATTCAGGATGATATGAATCCCACCACTCAATTCAGGGATATCACCTTCCTTTAACTTCTTTTTAGGGACAATGAAGCCCAGTTTAGTTGAAGTATGGATACCTGTTTTGCAAGGTGCCTGTGATATCTCTACCTGCAACTTTTCCAGTTGAGCCTGTCCATAATCGTTGGGCAATCTTCTCAAATTTGCCCTTGTCATGGAATTTAAAAATGTGTCTCTGGTGCTGGGAAGGGGCATTTGAGACTCAGGGATTCCGTGTCTTCTGATGGCTTTTCTGTTCACTGTTGAATGAACTGTTCCTTCTTCACATCAGGAATATTGGTCTTCAGAGTAGACATGGTGTGTCAGTTCAATCTCCTTTCCTGCTGCAGCTACAGTGTAACCCTGCTCATCTTGGATCAGTGCTGAAGGTTTAGTTTGGGCTTTTAACTCAATCTTTGGGGAAGTAATGCCCATGGCATGGATATTGGTCAGGCCAACCCTATTGGCCTTACCAATGAGCCCTGGCTTCAATGTCAACTGGGCTTGGATACAGGCTTGTAGTTCAGCTTCTTTCCTTTCCTTATCAATTGCATTATTCATGAAAGTGACAACCTGAGAGGCATGAATATTGTTGCCAATTGGAAGTCGCTCTGGTTGAGAGGAAGGAGACTTAGGCTGAGGCATAGGGGGTAACTAATGAAGCTCAGCTGTTTTTTCCTCTCCTCAATTTGCCATGTTGCTGCCTCCATCATCTGTTTGATCTGGAGCTTGGTCAGCATGACAGGGCTCTTTGATGGAGGCCCAGGGATCACCTCTTGCTCCTCTTCCACCTCCTCAAAATGGGGTATCCATCACTTCTCTACTCCTGAAGATTCCTTGAAGATCTCAGAGCCATCACCAAACACCCCCTTTAGCTCGCTTTCTACTCCTGTCACTGCTTCAGTCTTCCCTCACAGCCCCAGTTTGTCCCCAAATCGGGAGAATAGAATCATCAAGGAAAGATTTCAGATGATCAGCTGCCTTCTTCTTGTCCATAACTTTCCCCACACAGTTCAACGCTGCTGTGACTACTGTGGGCTCTGAGAAACCCAGCACTGTCTTCACTGTCTTCTCTATTCATGGTTTCAGCTCATCCAGCTCCCTCTTACACAGTGCCATTCTTTGAGAAAAGTGTAAGGATAGATCAAATAGAACTTGATACTGCACCTCACAAACTTCAGCTTCTGATGGAGTCCAAGCATTACACCGGAAATGGAAACCCTCTGACCACCCTACAGTCTGCCCCTACTTACCACCACCCAGTTGTTCGTCTTCTCATTCAAAATTGTGGCTTTCTTGGTTCCTTGTATGTTGGGTAGTTTTCCATTGTATCTTGCACATTTTAGTTATTATGTTAGGAGACAATGATCCTGTTTAAATTTTTTATTTTAGCATGCATTAACCTTGTTTAGGTTTGGTGTGCAGGCCCTGCTTCTTATTATGGGCTGTGATTCTAATAATTCCAATTTTTGGAGCCTATGAGGTGTTATTTTAAAAGATTTTTAGATTAGAACAGTTGTAGGTATACAGAAAAATCATGCAGAAAGTACAGAGTTCTCATACACTCCTGTGGTGGCTTGGAGTTATGTACCCCCAGAAAAGGACCAAGGATTACTGGCAGCCAGCCCCCAAATGCCACAATCTTCCAGGAGAAAGCACCATCTTACTGATACCTCTATTTTGGACTTCTCCTAGTCTCAAAACCATGAACCAATAAATTACCATTGTTTAAGCCAACCAATATTATGGTATTTGTTTCAGTAGCCAGGAAACTAAAACAACCCCCCTCTCACACACATAGTTTTACCTATTTTTAACATTTTGCATTAGTGCACTAACTTTGTTGCAATTGAGGAAACATCATTATTATAATTATACTATTACCTGTAGCCCATAATTTACATTAGGATTTACTCTTTGTGTTGTAAAGTTCTATGGCCTTTCTCTGGTAATATATGCAACCTAAAATTTCCTATTTTATCCATATCAAATATACAATTCAGTAGTGTTGATTACATTCAAATCTTGTGCCTCCATCACCATCATCCATTGTCTACACTTTTCCATCACCCCAAATAGAAATTCCATACCAACTAAACATTAACTCCCCATTCCCTACCCCCACTCGACCCCCTTGTAATGTGTATCCTAGTTTCTGAATTTATGAACTTATATATTCTTATTTCATACAAGTGAGCTCATACAACATCTGTCCTTTTATGTCTGGTTTATTTCACTCGAAATGATGTCTTCAAGGTTCATCCGTGTTGTAGCATGCATCATTCCTTTTTATGGTCGAATAATATTCTATTGTATGTATACCCCACATTTTATTTATCCTTTCATTGGTTAGTAGACACTTGTGTTGCTTACACCTTTTAGCAATAATGAATAATGTCACTATAAACATTGGTGTACAAATAACTGTCTGAGTCCCTGCTTTCAATTCTTTTGGGTATATACCTAGAAGTGGGATTGTTGGCTCACATGGTAGTTCTATACTTAACTTTGCACGCAATCACCAAACTGTTTTCTACAGTGGCTGTACCATTTTACATTCCCACCAAAAATGAATGAGTATCCCTATTTCTCCACATCCTCTCCAACACTAATTTTTGATTTTTGAAATAGTAGCCCTTCTAGTGGGTGTGAAATGGTATCTCACTGTGCTTTTAACATACATTTTCTCAATGGCTAGTGACATTGAGCATCTTTTCATGTCTTTATTGTCCATTTGTATATCTTCTATGGAGAAATGTCTATTCAAATATATTCACCATTTTTTAAAAATTGTGTTGTTAATCTTTTTGTTGGGGGAGTTCTTTATATATTCTGGATATTAAACCTTTATCTCATATGTGCTTTCCAAATATTTTTTCCCATTCTGCAGATTGTCCTTTTTACTTTCTTAATAAATTCCTTTGATGCACAAAAGTTTTAAATTTTGACAAATCTCATTTATCTATTTTGTTGTTGTTGTTACTCATGCTTTTGGTGTAAAGTCTAAAACAAACATTGTCTAACACAGGTCCTGAAGAGATTTCCCTATGTTTTCATCTAGGAGTTTTATATATTTGGTTTTTATATTTAGATCTTTGATCCATTTTCAGTTAAATTTTGTATATGGTGTGAGGAAGGGGTCCACCTTCATTCTTTTGCATATAGCTATCAAGTTCTTTCAGTGCCATTTGTTGAAGAGACTTTTCTTTCTCCAATGAGTGAACTTGGTACCCTTATCAATAATCAGTTGGCCATAGATGTGAGGGTTTATTTCTGACCTCTCAATTTGATTCCATTGGTATATATGTCTGCCCAGTATATATATACTGGCAGTTATGTATATCTGGAGAACCCTGACTAGTACACTGGAATAAATTCTATTTGGTCATGTAGTAATATTTTTAACATATTGCTGGATTCAGTTTTGCTAGTATTTTATTGAGGATTTTTGTGTACACATTCAGATGAAATATGGGTCTGTACTTCTCTCTTTTTTTTGATAACTTGGACTCGTTTTGGTATCTGAAAATGCTGACTTCATAAAATGAGTTGGGAAATGCTCCCTCTTCTACTTTTTAGAAGACTGTGTGAAGAATTGCTATTATTTTTCTTGAAATGTTTTGGTAGAATTCAGCAGTAAAGCCAACAGGACCTGTGATTTTCTTTGTAGATAGTCTTTTTTATTATTACTAATTGAATCTCTTCATTCATTATAGGTCTGTTTTTGTTTCCTAATCTGTTCAAGCAAATACCATGACATGGTTCGACTTAAACAATGAGAAATTATTTCCTCATGATATTGAGACTGGGAAAATGTCCAAATCAAGGCATCATCAAGGCAGTGCTTTTTCCCCAAAGACATTCTGTGGCATTCTGTGGTTGGCTGCTGAAGATCCTTGGTTCCTGTATCCATGCTCTGTTTCAGCTTTTTGCTTCCTATGGCTTTCTCCCTCTATCTGAATTTAATTCACTTGTAAAGCATTCCAGCAATAGGATTATGACCCATCCTGATTGATGGCGTACACTCTTTATTTGAAGTAACGTCATCAAAAAGTTCTATTTAGAATGGGTTTACACCCATAGGAATGAATTAAATTTAAGAGCATGTTTTCCTGGGATACATACAGCTTCAAACCACCACAAGGCTTATTTATTTATTCTTGAGTTAGTTTCAGTAGTTTATGTGTTTCAAGGAATTTTTCTATTTCATATAAGTTGTATAATTTGTTCGCATACAATTATCCATAGTATTTCTTTTTTTTTTTCAAAATCATTTATTTTATTATTATTATTTTTTATTGTGGTTAAAAATCAAATTTTTCACAATACATACCAATATTTGTAAAAAGATATATAAATATATATGCATATATGTGCATTTGCTTACATAAATGTTATTTTTTATATATATATATATATATATATTTTTTTTTAATGTGCTTAGATTACCTAGATATTACACAGAAATTACAGGGATTCCCATGTTCCCCACCTCCCATGGGTGATGTGCCACATAGTATTTCTTTATATTTATTTACAAATTTTTGTAACATCAGGTGTAATGTCCCCTCTTTCATTTCTGTATCTAGGATTTCAGTCTTCTCTCCTTTTTTGGTTAAACTAGCTAAAAGCCTTTCAATTTTGTTGATCTTTTAAAAGAATCAACTTTTGGTTTCATTGATTTTCTATATTGTTTTTATGTTCTCTATTTCAATAATTTCCACTCTAATCATTATTTCCTTCTTTCTGATTACTTTAGGTATAGTTTGCTCTTTCTTTTCCTGTGTTTTAAATTGGAAGATTACATTAATGATTGAAGATCTTTTTCCTCTGTCTTAATGAGGCATTTATAGTAAGAAATTTTCCTCTAAGCATTAGAATTGCTGCATCCCACATGTTTTGGTATACTGTGTCTACAATTTCATTCTTCTCAAAATATTTTCTGATTTACTTTTTAAAATATATATTTTTATTAGAGAGGTTGTGAACTTACAAAACAATCATGCACATGGGTGAAATTCCCATACAACAGCCCTCCACCAACACACTACATAGTTGTGGAACATTTGTTACAGATTATGAGATAATATCATCAGAATATTACCAATAACTATGATCTCTAGTGTACATTTGGTATATTTTTCCATATCCCCCTATTATTTACACAGCACATCTTTAGCATTGATGGAAGAATATTACAGTATTGCTGTTAATTATAGACCATAGGTTACATTAGTTGTATTTTTCCCATGCTCCTCCACATTCTTACCACCACGCAATAGTGATGTGTATTTGTTCTAGATCATAGAAGAACATTTTTTTATTTGTACTGTTAAATACAATTCTCATTCACCTCTGGGTTCACTATGTTATTCAATCTCTAGATTTTTCTCTAGCTTTCTTTCAATTGACATTTACATCCTTACACTACCCTTTTCAGCCACAATCCCACTTATAAACAAACTGCATTCGTTCTACAGACTATAATGTGTTACCATCAACTCTACCCATTTCCACACTTTTACAGTCAAGTTAATTAAAACTTCTACATACATTAAGCATCAGTACACCTTTACAGCTCTCCTCTTATCTCCAAATACTCTATACTCTAGGTTTTAACTCCATGTGTTTATTCTTCATATTTAGTACATATTAAGGAAACCAAGCATTATTTGTCCTTTCATGACTGACCTATTTTATATAACAATGCGCTCAAGGTTCACCCATGTCATTATATGTCTCAATTTCAATTCTTCTTACTGCAGCATACTATTCCATTATATGTATATACCACATTTTTAAAAATATATTTTCTATATTTTTAAAAAGATACTTAGATTACACAAATGTTACATAGAAAATAAAGGGGATTCCCATACGCCCTGCTCCCCATACCTCTCGCACATTCCCACATCAACAACATCCTTCATAAGTGTGGTACATTCGTTAAAATTGATGAACACATTTTGGAGCATTGCCAATAAACATTGATTAGAGTTTACATTGTAGTTTACACTCTCTCCAGCACAATTTTGTAGGTTATGGCAAGATTTATAATGGCCTGTATCTGTCATTGCAATATCATTCAGGACAATTCCCAAATCTTGAAAATGCCCCCATATTGCACCTATTTTTCCCTTTCCCTGCCCTCAGAACCTCCAGTGGCCACTGCCTCCACATCAATGATATAAGTTCTTAAATTGCTAGAATCACAATAAGTCTATAGTAGAATACCAGTAAGTCTACTTTGGTCCATAGTTCATTCCCCAATTCTGAGGATTCTGAGATGGTGATGCCCACTCCACCTCTAATTTAGAGGGGGCTTCAAATCCCATATGGCAGATGGATGTATTCTCTTGCTTGCAGTTGTAGACTCTCTTGGTTCCTTGGGATGGTCGTTGTCCCTCATCATTTCCTTGATAGTTGTCCTGGGCAGGTCCAATGAACTGGAGAGTAGGTGTTGCAACTCCATTGAGATTCAGGGCCCAGCTGGTACATGGACAGCCCAAAGATTTAAGTCTCTTGGACATCAAATCTATCAAATTATACTAATTATATCAAAATCTATACTATCAAATCTATACTAATTATAGGTTCAAATAGAAGGGTCAGAAGAGCCATGTGTAGGGAAACCAAAACTGAGTCCAATTCTGTCACACTGGGGAGTATAAATTCCCAAGAAGGGCCCACTGGCAAGGCACCAAACTCCTGAGCTGTGTGCCCTGACTATAGTGTCTGGAGGTCTCCAGAGCCCTCAGGAGACCTGCTATTTGAGGTAGTATTTACTTTGACAGTCAATGAGATGCTGCCGAGACTTGCATAAGTGTAACCTCTGGAATGACCTTCCGACCCACTTTGAAGTCTTTTAGCCATATAAACTCATTTGTCTTTACCTTTTCCCCCTTTCGGTCAAGGTCTTTTTCCAGTTGCATTGCTAGTTGGTGCTTGGTAGTAATCCCTCAGTGCCAGGCAGGGTCATCCCAGGAGTCATGTCCCATGTTGGGGGAAGGTAATGCATTTATATGCTGAGTTTTGTTTAGAGAGAGGCCACATTTGAGCAAAAAGGAGGCTCTCAGGAGGTAACTCTTAGGCACCCTATAATACTAGGCTAAGTTTCACTTTCAAAAGTAAAGGTTCATAAATACAGTCTTCAATATCAAGGATCCATTAATGGACCATCCTCCTTCACTAGTTATTGCCCCTATGTGCAGGGGATTCTTGCTGTTCCATTAGAGAATGTGGCAGAGCTCCCCAGGATGGGAATTCGATATTCTTTCGGTTATTGTGTGTATCTCCACCCACTGTAACAATGCCCCATGAACACTTGAACACATTTATATGCCTTATATGTATGCCCCAGGTGAACCTCCTCCCATGCATCCCCCATCACTGACACCCTGCACCAATGGTCCTCCCCTGTCATAGTTGTAACCCTTCTGTGATGCAAAACTTCTTCAAAACTGAAGGCAACAAAATAACCAAATACAATTAATAAGAAAATGAAATAATGACCACAGTTTTAAAAATAAGAAAAGGCAATAAATAAATAAATAAATAAATAAATAAATAAATAAATAAATTTGGAAAAATAATGAAAAAAAATTTTTTTTAATTTTGACATGTCTTTCATCACTGTAAGATCTTGTATGTACAGTGGCATTTTCGTCTGTTTATTCTCCCAGTGTTTTACTTTTTTCATTTTGTCTTCAAAGAATTTTTAGGTTACAGAAAAGTCACATACAGAATATAGGGTTTCCCATATACCCAATAGCCTCCCCCTTTTCCCCCTTCCCCTATTAATAACATTTTATATGTGGATGTTACATTTGTTACAATTGATGTACAAATACTGAAACATAGCTACTAACCATTGTCAATGGTTTACATTATGGGTTACATTTTGGACCATACAGTTTTATAAATTTTGATGAAATTTAATTGGCCTGTGTCCATCATGGCAAGATCATGTAGTACAAATCCATCACCCCCAGATTCCCCATGTTCCTCCTATTCTATTCCTCACTCCCTCTCCCCTCAGGACCCAAGACAACCACAAAGCTTCACTCTTTGAAGAACAAGATTCATAGTTGCTTGTAACAACATTGAGGGCTTGACATACTGGTCTATCCTCCTATATTAGGCATTGCTTATACTCTTGAGAGACTCCCACCCCTCTATTTGAGAACACAGCAGGACTCCCCAGGATGAGAGACCAACACCTTCTCGCTCATTATGTGGGTCTCCACCCACTGATACAACATACTATGACAAGATGAACACTTACATACTCCCTAGAAGCCTGCCCCAGGTGAACCCAGTCCCGAATGTCCCCCACATCCAACACCCTAAACCAGTAACCCTCCCCTGCCATATTGCCAAAAGAACACTCCCAACATTGTAGTTTCAACCACATACCCACCAATCCCCATGTTCACCTGCTCCCTCCCCCAACCCTCCCCCCAATTCCATGGACAGTCCAACCCACCCTCCCCACCCTAGCCCCGTGACAAACCTGCACCACCCAACCATATAATATCATTGCACCACTGTCATGCCGCTCCACTGCACAACTACACACTTCCACCTTATCATAGATTTTGCCCATATGTGCGTTGGCTCACAACCTTCATCTACCTTTCTATTTCCTGTAATCCCATCTTCCAGACTCTAGCTCTGTTTGTTCAATTTGCTTAATTCATATCAGTGAGGTTATGTAATATTTGTCCTTCAGTGCCTGGCTTGCTTCACTAAACACAAGGTCTTCAAGAGTCATCCATATTATCCCATGTGTTAATACTGAATTCTTTCTTACAGTTGAGTAATATTCCATTGAATGTATATACGATAATTTGTTTATCCATTCATCTGTTGATGGGCATTTGGGTTGTTTCCAACTTTTGGCAGTAATGAATAATGCTGCTATGAACATTGGTGTGCATATATCTGTTCGTGTCTTTGCTTTCAATTCTTCTGGGTATATACCCAGCAGTGGAATTGCTGGATCATATGGCAGTTCTCTAGTTAGCTTCCTGAGGTATCGCCAAAGTGTCCTCTGCAATACCTGCACCATTCTGCATTCCCACCAGCAGTGGATGAGAATTCCCATTCCTCCACATCCTCTCCAACACTTGTAGTCTTCTGTTTGTTTAATAGCCACCAGTCTAATGGGTGTAAGATGATATCTCATTGTAGTTTTGATTTGCATTTCCCTAATATCTAGTGATATTGAGCATTTTTTTTCATGTGTTTTTCTTCTTTGGAGAAGTGCCTATTCAAATCACTTGCCTATTTTTTAAGTGGGTTGTTTGTCTTTATTTTCAAGGTGTAGGATTTCTTTATATATGCTGGATATTAGCCCCCTATCAGATATATGGTTACCAAATATTGTCTCCCATTGAGTAGGTTGCCTTTTCACTTTCTTGACAAACTCCTTTGAGGTGAAAAAGATTTTAATTTTGAGGAGGTCCCATTTAACTATTTTTTCTTTCACTGTTCATGCTTTGGGTGTGAAGTTCTTGAAACTATTTCCTAATACAAGATCCTGTAGATGCTTCCCTAAATGATCTTCCAAGATTTTTATGGTCTTGGCTCTTATATTTAGATCTTTGATCCATCTTGAGTTAATATTTGTATAGAGTGTGTGATGGTGTTCCTCTCTCATTCTTTTGGATATGGATATCCAGTTCTCCAAGCACCATTTGTTGAAGAGGCAATTCTCTCCCAGTTGAGTGGGCTTGGTGGCCTTGTAGAATATCAGTTGACTGTATATGCAAGGATTTATATCAGAACTCTCAATTCGATTCCATTGGTCAGTATGTCTATCCTTGTGCCAATACCATGCAGTTTTGACCACTGTAGCTTTGTAATATGTTTTAAAGTCAGGTAGTGTGATTCCTGTAATTTCTTTTTTTTTTCTCAATATGTCTTTTGCTATTCAGTGCCTCTTGCCCTTCCAAAAAATTTCATAGTTAGCTTTTCCAATCCAATAAAAAATGCTGTGATAATTTTTATTGGGATTGCGTTAAATCTGTAAATCAGTTTGGCTAGTATAGACATCTTAATGATGTTTACTCTTCCTACCCATGAACAGTGAATATTCTTTCATTTATTTAGGTCTTCTTTGAGTTCCTTTAAAAGTATTGTGTAGTTTTCTGCATACAAGTCATTTACATCTTTAGTTAAATTTATTCCTAGGTATTTGATTCTTTTAGTTGTTATTGTAAATGGGATATTTTTCTTGATTTCCTCCTAAGATTGCTCACTGTTGGTGTACAGAAATGCTACTGATTTTTGCACATTAATCTTATACCCTGCCACTTTACTGAACTCATCTATAAGCTCTAGAAGATTTGATGTAGATTTCTCAGGACTTTGAGGTATAGGATCATATCATCTGCAAATAGTGAAATTTTTACCTCTCCCTTTCCAATTTGGATGCTTTTATATCTTTTTCTTGCCTAAGTGCTCAAGCAAGTACTTCTAACACAATGTTAAATAAAAGCAGTGAAAGTGGGCATCCTTGTCTTGTTCCCGATCTTAGAGGGAAAGCTTTTAGAATTTCACCATTGAATATGATGTTAGCTGTGTGTTTTTCATATATACCCTTTATCATGTTGAGGAAGTTTCCTTCTATTCCTATCTTTTGAAGTGTTTTTTTGTTTGTTTGTTTGTTTTTGTTTTTTTTTTTTAAAGATTTTATTTATTTATTCATTTATCCCCCCCTTGCTGCTTGTGCTCGCTGGGTCAGCTAACCACGCCGTGTGGGCAGGCTTGCCTTCACCAGGAGGCCCCGGGAACCGAACCCGGGGCCTCCCATATGGTAAACGGGAGCCCTACTGATTGAGCCACAGCTGCTTCCCTGAAGTGTTTTTTTTTTTAATCAGGAAAGGGTGCTGTATATAGTTGAATGCTTTTTCTACATCTATAGAGAAGATCATGTGATTTTTTCTTTCAATCTGTTTATGTGGTGTATTACATTGATTGATTTTCTTATGTTGAACCATCCTTGCATATCAGGGATGAAACCCACTTGGTCATGGTGTATAATTCATTTGATGTGTTGTTGAATATGATTAGCAAGTACTTTGTCAAGAATTTTAGCATCTAGGTTCATTAGAGAGATTGGGCTATAGTTTTCCTTTCTCATGGCATCTTTGTTTGGCTTTGGTATTAGGGTGATGTTGGCATCATAGAATGAGTTAGGCAATGTTCCCTCCACTTCTATTTTTTGGAAGAGTTTAAGCAGGATTGGTGTTAGTTCCTTCCAGAATGTTTGGTAGAATACACCTGTGAAACCATCTGGTCCTGGGCTTTTCTTAGTTGGGAGGTTTTTGATGACTAATTCAATCTCGTTACTTGTGATTTGTCTGTTGAGTTCATTAATTTCTTCTTTCGTCAAAGTAGGCTGTGTGCTTCTAGGAATTTGTCCATTTCCTCTAAATTATCCATCTTGTTGGCATACATTTTTCAAAGTAAATGATACTTTGAAAAATGTACTCTTATAATACTCTTTATTTCAGTGGGGTCAGTGTTGATATCCCCTTCCTCGTTTCTTATTTTATGTATTTGCATCTTCTCTCTTTTTTTCTTTGTTAGTCTAGTTAAGGGTTTGTCAATTTTATCAATCTTCTCAAAGAATCAGCTTTTGGTTTTATTTTTCCTAGTGTTTTCTTATTTTCAATTTCATTTAGCTCTGCTTTAATCTTTGTTATTTCCTTCTTTCTATTTCCTTTGGGTTTAGTTTGTTGTTCTTTTTCTAATTCTTCCAAGTGTGCAGTTAGGTCTTTGATCTTAGTTCTTTCTTTTTTTTTAATATAGGCATTTATGGCTATGAATTTCCCCCTCAACAGCTTTTGCTGCATCCCATAGGTTTTGATACATTGTGTTGCCATTTTCATTCATTTCAAGGTAGTTACTAATTTTTTTTTGCAATTTCCTCCTTGATTCACTGATTAAGAGTGTGTTGTTTAACTTCCATATCTTTGTGCCTAATCTGCTTCTCTGACCCTTGCTGATTTCATTCCATTGTGGTCAGAGAAGTTACTTTGTATAATTTCAATCTTTCTGAATTCATTCAGAGTTGTTCTATGGTCTAGAATGTGGTCTATCCTGGAGAATGAGCCATGTGCCCTTGAAAAGAATGTATATCCTGTTGTATTTGGGTGTAATGTTCTGTATATGTCTATTAGGTCCAGATCCTCTAATATGTTATTCAAGGTCTTTGTTTCTTTATTGATTTTCTGTTGAGATGTTCTGTCTAATGGTGATAATGGTATTAAAGTCCCCCACTCTAATTGTAGATGCATCTATTTCTACACTTAATTTTTTCAGTGTTTACTTCATGTATTTTGAGGCACCCTGGATAGGTGCATAAATGTTTATGATTGTTATTTCTTCTTGATAGATTATCCCTTTTATTAGTATATAGTGCCCTTCTTTGTCTCTTACAATAATTTTTCATTTAAAGTCTATTTTGTCCAATATTAGTATAGTTACTCCTGCCTGTTTTTGGTTATTGTTTGCATGTAAAATTGTTTTCCAGCCATTCACTTTTAGCCTCCTTGAGTCCCTGGGTGTAAGATGAGTTTCTTGTAGACAGCATATAGATGGATCGTATATCCTTATCTATTCTGCCAATCTGTGTCTCTTGACTGGAGAGTTTAATCCATTAACATTCAGTGTTATTACTGTCAAGGAATTACTTACATTAGCCATATTTTCTTTAGGTTTATGCATGCCATATGTTGTTTTTATTTCTCTTTTTATCTTTTTAGTTGTTCTTAAACTCTCCTCCAACTCTTTCCCTCCTGTTTTTTCCTTTCAACCTGCAGAACTCCCTTTAGTATTTCTTGAAAGGCAGGTTTCTTATTGGCAAACCCTCTTAATTTCTGTTTATCTGTGAATATTTTGAACTCTCACTCATTTTTTTTTTTTTTAAGATTTTATTTATTTATTCATCTATCCCCCCCTTGCTGCCTGTGCTTGCCGGGCCAGCCAACCAGGCCGCGCGGGCGGGCCCGCCCCCACCAGGAGGCCCCGGGAACCGAACCCGGGGCCCCCCACATGGCAAACGGGAGCCCCACTGATTGAGCCACAGCCGCTTCCCTTCTCCCTCATTTTTGAATGCCAGCTTTGCTGTATAGAGAATTCTTGGATGGACGTTTTTTTCTTTTAACACCTTAACTATGTCATACCACTGCCTTGTTGCCTCCATGGTTTCAGATGAGAAATCAGCACTTAATCTTATTGATCTTTCCTTGTATGTGATGGATCTCTTTTCTCTTGCTGCTTTCAGTATTCTCTTTGTCTTGAGCATTGGACAATTGACAAGTGTATGTCTTGGAATATGCCTGTTAGGATTTATACTGTTTGGGGTGCACTGCACTTCCTGAATATGTACGTCCATGTCCTTCAATAGAGTTGGGAAATTTTCAGTCATTATTTCCTCCAAAACACCTTCTGTCCCCTTTCCTTTCTCTTCTCCCTCTGGGATGCCTATAATGCATTATGTTTGTGCATTTTGTGTTGTCATTCAAGTCCTTAAGTCCCTGCTGGATTTTTTCTATTTTTATCTATCTGTTCTACTGTTTTATTTCAGTTGTACTGTCTTTCACATTGCTGATTCTTTCCGCTGCCTTTTCAAATTTGCTGTTATATGCTTCTAGTGTATTTTTAAAGATTTATTTATTTTATTTATCCCCCCATCATTGTTTTGCACTCGCTGTCTGCTCCCTGTGTCCATTCATTGTGTGTTCTTCTGTGTCTGCTTATTTTCTCTTTAGGCAGCACCAGAACCAATCCTGGGACCTTCTGGAGTGGGAGAGAGGCTCTTAATCTCTTGCGCCGCCTCAGCTTCCTGGTCTGCTGCATCTCTTATTGTCTCTCCTCTGTGTCTCTTTTTGTTGCATCATCTTGCTGTGCCAGCTCTCCACGTAGGCCAGCACTCCACAAGGGCCAGCACTTCTGCGTGGGCCAGCACTCCATGCGGGCCAGCTTGCCTTCACCAGGAGGCCCTAGGCATCAAACCCTGGACCTCCTATATGGTAGATGGTAGCCCAATCGCTTGAGCAACATCCGATTCCCCCAGTGTATTTTTTATTTCTTGCATTGTGCCATTCATCACCATCATATCTGTAATCTTTTTATGAATGTTTGCAATCTCTTCAGTGTGTTCTCCCTGTATTTTCTTAATATCCTTAATCTCTTCTTTCACTTCATTGATTCATGATATTTGTTTGGACATCTCTGATTAGTTGTTCCATGTTTTGCATCTCCTCCTGTTTTTTAGTTTGTTGGACTGGGCCATGTCTTCCTGTTTCTTAGTATGGGTTGTGATTTTTTGTTGGTATCTAGGCATTAGTTTATCTTGATGGGTTTATTCAGTTGATTAACTTCTCTTTCTACTCTAGGGTTTTATTTTGTTATTGTTTTTGTGTATGTGGTAAGTTTTCAATTTGACACTTCATTCCTCTTATTCTATTTACTTGCTGTTGTCTATGTTCCCCTGAGAAAAAAATTTAGGACCAGAGAAAAAGAAAGAAGAAGAGAAGGAGGATAATAGTTATAATAATAGTAAAATGTAGAAGAGGAACTATATAAGACCTAGGAAAATGAATAATTAATTCAAGTAAGTAGTGCAGAGGAATAAGAATTTAAAAAGTGGAATAGAAACAATGGAATGAGAAGCAGAATAGAGAGAAACATATAGAATGAATTAAAAGGCTGGCATGATGAGAAAAGAGGGAAAAAGAAAAGAAAAGATAAAAAGAATAAAAAAGTAAAAAAAGAAAGAAAAGAGAGAAAAGAAGGAGAAAGAAACAAAAACAAGAAAAATCGAATTCCAAACAAAAAGAGGTGGAATGAAAGAACAACAACAGTAAACAGAAGATAGAAAGATGAAGGAAACAAAAGAAATAGCATAGGCAGACGAAATCGGTAAATGAAAGAAAAGGGAAACCAAGGAAGGGGAAACACAACAAACAAGAAACAAGACAGCAGCACCTAATTTTTAAAAAAGGAGAAAGAAAGAGAAGAAGAAAAAACAACAAAAAACAAACAAACAAAAAAAAAACAACCAAACAAACAAACAAAAAACACAAGGAAAAACAGCCTTTCCTCTTAGGCCCCTAAGGAGCTTCTCAGGCTGCTGGTGTTCATCAATCACCCTGCTGCCTGCCCTCTGCAGGTTTTTTTGAACCGGGTTTTAAGTTAAATTTTAAAAAGGAAAATTTTTAAAGAAAAATAAGAGATCCAAGAAAAGCTAATACAAAAAGAATGTCTATATGTTCCCTGTCATAAAGTATCAGCTGGATGTCTGATAACCTGGTGGATCACTTCTCTAAGAAGAGCCAAGAATCGAAACAGCGACCTCATATATTCAAGGCAGGAATTCCCCCACTGAACTAAACTTTCTCCTTAGGTCAGTTAGCCTTTCAGAAAGCTATCTGCCCACTTTCCCTTGGGCAGGTTAGACTCAGCAGTTTGCCAGAGCCCTGCTGATTAGGCGCCTGTCTGTCCCTGCCCCCTCTCTATTCTAATTGCTCTCTCTCCCAGGGTGGCTGGGCATGACAGCCTGTCTGAGTAGATTCCCCCTTCCCTCTCTTGGGCCTCAGCTGACCAAAATCACCACAAAGAAACTACTCTTGACCCTCTTCTAGGCCCCTCTTCCTCCCAGGGAACCCTAAAGAGGTTTTTGAAAGCTTATTGAGCTCTTCCTAATGCCTGTTTCCCTTAGGGGAGCTGGAATTTTAATAGTTTTCAGCTGCCAGACTAGTTAGTTGCTTGTCTCCACTCCCTTCCTTCCCAAGTTCCTCTCTCCCAGGGCAGCTGGTGTGACAGGCTGCCTGAGCAGATTCCCCTCTCCCCTCTCCCCTCTCCCCAGGGCCACCTCAGCGCTAGCTGGTATCCTCCCCGAGTTTCTCAGGTGTCCAAACCCACAGAAAGGAAACCACTCCCCACCCTTTGTCAGAATCCGCCTCCTCCCAGAGAACGCTCCCTCCCACTCGCTTACTGTTGAAAGTCAAGGGGTCCACGGAGGCTATCCACCTTGAGGGTGGAGCTTAGCCACCTGCCATTTCCAGCCACAGAGGTGAGCAATTCATGATTTTCCCTTGGGTTCTCTATCTCTTTGTCCAGTTCCCTCCAGATCGATGCCCGGAAGCCTCCTGTTCTATGGGTCCCCAAAACAGCTCACTTGGATAGGATTCTGTCACTTCTAAGCCATTTTTTTGTGAGAGAGCTGGGGAGTACCCACCTACAATGATGCCATCTTCCTGGAACACTTAAACTACATTTTATTTATCCATTCACTGGTTGATGGACACTTGGGTGTTTCCATCTTATGGCAATTGTTAATGCCGCTATGAACATCAGTGTGCCAATGTCTGTTCATGTTATAGTTTTCAGTTCTTCTGGATATATCCCCAGTAGAGGAATTGCTGGATCATATGGCATTTCTATATTTATTTTCCTGGGGAACTGCCAAACTGTCTTCCACAGAGGTTGGACCATTTTACGATCCCACCAACAGTGAAGAAGTGTTCTTATTTCTCCGCATCCTTTCCAGCACTTTTTGTTTTCTGTTCTTTTAATAATGCCATTCTATGAGGTGTGAGATGATATCTCATTGTCATTTTGATTTCGCTAATTGCTAGTGATATTGTACATTTTTTTTCATGTGCTTTTCGGCCATTTGTATTTCCTCTTTGCAGAAATGTCTATTTAATTATTTTGCCCATTTTTCAATTGGATTGCTTGCTCTCTTATTGTTGAGTTGTAATATCTCTTTATATAGCATGGAACTCAAACCATTCTCACATATGTGCTTTCCAAATATTTCCTCCGATTGAGTGGGTTACCTTTTCATGTTTTTGATGAAGTCCTTTCAATCACAAAAGTGTTTAAGTTGAGGAGATTCCATTTTTCCTGGTTTCCTTTGCTGCTCATGCTTTCAGTGTAAGGATTAAGAATCCACCATCTACCACCAGGTTTTGAAGATGGTTCCCTACATTTTCTTCTAGGAGCTTTATGGTTCTTGCTTTTATATTTAGGTCTTTGATCCATTTTGAGTTAATTTTTGTATAAGTTGTGAGATGGTGTCCTCTTTATTTCTTTTGGCTATGGATATCCAGTTCTCCTAGCGACATTTGTTGAATAGAGAGTTCTGTCCCAGCTGGGTGGGTTTGAGTGTCTTGTCAAAAATTACTTGAACATAGATGTGAGGGTGTGTTTCTGAACCATCAATTCAATTCCATTGGTCTATGTGTCTATCTTTATGTCAGTACCATGCTGTTTTTACCACTGTAGCTAGGTAATATGATTTAAAGTCCAGAAGTAAGAATCCTCCAACTTTGCTCTTCCTTTATGTTTCTGGCTTACCTTCCAAATAAATTTGATAATTGTATTTTTCAGTTGTTTAAAAAAATGCTGCTGAAATTTTTTAGCAAGATTGTAGTGAATCTGTATATCAATTTGGGTAGAATTGACATCTTAATGATATTTAGTCTTTCAATCTACGAACACTGATGGAATGTTCTTCCATTTATTTAGGTTTTTAAATTTTTATTTTAGCAATTCAGTGTAGTTTTCTGAATAAAAGTGGTTTATGCCCTTGGTTAAGTTTATTTCTAAATATTTGATTCTTTTAGTCGCTATTGTAAATGGAATTTTTTTCCTAACTTCCTCCTCAGATTGTGCATTACCAGTGTATAGAAATTCTACTGAATTTTTCATATTAATCTTGTATTCTGCCACTCTGCTGACATCGTTTATTAGCTCTAACGGCTTTGTTGTAGAGTTTTCAGACTTTCTAGGTATAGGATTATATCATCGGTGAAAAGCGAAAGTTTTATTTCTTCCTTTCCAATTTGGATGCATTTCATTTCTTTGTCTTGCCTAATTGCTCTAGCTAGAACCTCTACCACTATATTGAACAGCAACGGTGACAGTGCACATCCTTTGTCTTTCCCAATCTCAACAGGAAAGTTTTCAGTCTTTAACCATTGAGTACAATATTAGCTGTGCGTTTTTCATATATACCCTTTATTATGTTGAGAAGTTTCCTTCAATTCCTATATTTTCCAGCAGTTTTATCAAGAAAAGATGCTATATTTTGTCAAATGCCTTTCCTATCTCAATTGATAATATTATGTGATTTTCTTCTACACTTTATTAATGTGGGGAATTACGATGATTGATTTTCTTGTGTTGAATCCTACTTGCATGCTAGGTATAAAACCCACTTGATCATGATGAATAATTCTTTTAATGTGCTATTGGATTTTATTAGGAAGCATTTTGTTAAGGATTTTTTAATCCATACTCATTAGGGAAATGGATTAGTAATTTTCTTTTTTCATGATATCTTTATCTGGCTTGATATTAGGGTGATATTGACTTCATAGAATGAGTTTGGTAGCGATCCTTCCTGTTCAATTTTTTGGAAGAGTTTGAGTAAGATTGGTATTAAATCTTTGAATGCTTGGTAGAACTCACCAGTGAAAAACCATCTGGTCCTGGGTTTTTCATTTTAGGGTGTTGTTTGGTGACTCTTTCAAACACTTTAGTTATGATTGCTTTGCTAAGGTATTCCCTTTCTTCTTGGGTCAGTGTAGGTTGTTCATTTCTAGGAAATTTTCTATTTCAGCTACATTGCCTAGTTTGTTGGTGTACAGTTGGTCATAATATCCTCTTATGATCTCTTTTATTTCTGTAGGGTCAATAGTAATATCCCATTTTAATTTTTTTAAAATATATTTTTATTACAGAAGTTGTGAACTTACAAAACAATTGTGCACATGTGTAGAATTCTGGTACAACAACCCTTTACCAACACACCACACCATTGTTGAACATTTGTTACAGATTATAAGATAATACCATCAGACTATTACCAATAACTGTGTTCCATAGCATATATTTTTCCATGCCACACTATTATCAATACAGTATAACTTTGATATTGATGCAAGAATACAACAGTACTGCTTCAAACATAATCCATAGGTTACATCAATTTCACCCCTCCCATGCTTCTCCACACTTCCACCACCATGCAATAGTGACACACATCTGCTCCAGGCCACAGAAGGACATCACTATAGTCATCCATCAACCACAATTCCCATCCACCTCTGGGTTCACTGCACCACCCAGTTTCTACACGACTCTCCAGCCCTCTACCAACTGACTCCCCCATCCCCAGACTACCCATTCCTTCCACAATCCCACCCATAAACCAGCTGCTACTCACTGTAATGTGTTACCATCAATTTATATTCATTTCCACACATTTACAGTCAAGTTAAACTGTGCATGGGTGTACTGCCAGACCCCGTGAGTGGGTGCGCAGCTAGGCCCTGTGTACAGGTGCGCCGCCAGGCCCCATGAGCGGGTGAGTCTCACAGGGCCTGGGTGTGGGTGCACTGCCAGGTCCCACGTGCAGGTGAGCACCCCCTGGCCCTGCATATTGGTGCACCATCAGGCCCCATGTGCAGGTGTACTGTCAGGCCCCATGAGCCACGCAGCAAGATGATGATGTAACAGGAGAGTGACACAAGGGAGAGCCAAGATGAGACGTGCCAAAAAACCAGGAACTAACATGGCACAGGTGGTAGGACACCTCTCTCCCACATCGGAGGTTCCGAGGTTCGAATCCCAGTGAAGACAAGAGGAGAAGGATGAGAAGAGAGGGCAGGAAACAGACACAGAGAGTTGCCCAGTGAATGGACACAAAAACAGCAAAAATGGGGGAGGGGAGGAATGGATAAAAGTAAATTAAAAAAATAAATAAATAAATAAGAAGTTGCTTACCACACACACACACAAAACTTCTACATACATTAAGCATCAGGAACCCTTCACAGCACTCCTCTTATCTCCTAATAATCTATACCCTAGGTTTTAACTCCATTTATTCTTAGTATTTAGTTCATAATAGTGAGATCATGCAATATTTGTCCCTTTGTGTCTGGCTTATTTCACTTAGCATAATGTCTTCAAGATTCATCCATGTTATCATATGTCCCAATTTCATTTTTTTCTTACTGCAGCATAGTATTCCATCATATGTATATACCACTTTGTTTACCCATTCATTGGTTGATAGACACAGGTTGTTTCCATCTTTTGACAATTGTGAAAAATGCTGCTATGATCATTGGTATACAGGTGTATTAGTCAGCCAAAGGGGTGCTGATGCAAAATACCAGAAATCTGTTGTCTTTCATAAAGGGTATTTATTTGGGATAGAAGCTTACAGTTACCAGGCCATAAAGTGTAAGTTTCTTCCCTCACCAAAGTCCATTGCCACATGTTGGGGCAAGATGGCTGCCGACATCTGCCAAGAGTTCAGGCTTCTTGGGTTCCTCTCTTCCTGGGGCTCCGTTTCTCTCCGGGCTCAGCACCTCTGTTTCCTTCACAAGGTCTGCTGTAGATTATGAGTCTCTCTAGGCTTTGTCTCTCTCCACAAGGTCAGCTGTAGACCAACAGGTGAATGGCTCATCTCTTTTCCCAGGGCTTTCTCTCCTTCTTCACATCCAAGCTCCTCTGTGTGCTTACTTCCCCGGGCTCCAGCATTAAAACTCAGCATCAGAACTCCAACATCAAAACTCCAACTAACTCCTCTGCTCTGTCATGTAGTTTTATCTCTGAGCCCCTGCCCACCAAGGGGCAGGAACCCAACATCCTACTGATGTGGCCCAATCAAAGCCCTAATCATAACTTAATCATGCCCAGAGGAACAGACCAGTTTACAAGCATAATCCAATATCTATTCTTCAAATTCATAAATAATGCCAAACTGCTACAACAAGTATCTGCTCATGTCACAGTTTTCAGTCCTTCTGGATACATTCCTAGTAGAGGAATTGCTGGATCATATGGAAGTTCTATATTTAGCTTCCTGAGGAACAGCCAAACTGTATTCCACAGAGGCTGTATCATTTTACAATCCCACCAATAGTAAAGGAGTGTTCCTATTTCCCCACATCCTCTCCAGTACTTATTGTTTTCTGTTTTTTTAATAGTGGCCATTCTATGTGGTGTGAGATGATATCTCATTGTCGTTTTGGTTTGCATTTCCCTAATAGCTAGTGATATTGAACATTTTTTCATGTGCTTTTTGGCTATTTGTATTTCCTCTTTGGGGGAATATCTATTTAAGTCGTTTGCCCATTTTTTAATTGGATTGCTTGCTTTTATTGTTGAGTTGTATGGTCTCTTTATATAGAATGGAAATCAAACCCTTATCAGATATGTGATTACCAAATATTTTCTCTCATTGAGTAGGCTGCCTTTTCACCTTCTTGATGAAGTCCTTTCAATCACAAAAGTGTTTAAGTTTGAAGTGATCCCATTTATCCATGTTTTCTTTCCTTGTTTGTGCTTTCAGTGTAAAGATTAAGAATGCACCACCTACCACCAGGTCTTGAAGATGTTATCCTACAGTTTCTTCTAGAAGCTTTATGGTTCTAGCTTTTATATTTAGGTATTTGATCCATTTTGAGTTAATTCTTATATAAGATGTGAGGTAGCGGTCCTCTTTTTCTTTTGGCTATGGATATCCAGTTCTCCCGGCACCACTTTTGGAATAGATTGTTCTTACCCAGCTGGGTGAGTTTGACAGCTTGTCAAATATCACAGATGTGAGGGTCTGTTTCTGAACCATCAATTTGGTTTCATTGGTCTATGTGTCTATCTTTATGCCAGTACCATGCTGTTTTTACCACTGTAGCTAGGTAGTATGATTTAAAGTCCGGAAGTGAGAGTCCTCCAACTCTGCTTTCCATTTTACAGTATTTCTGACTATTCAGGGCCCCTTACCCTTCCAAATAAATTTGATAATTGTATTTTCCATTTGTTTAAAAAACGCTGGTGGAATTTTTATTGGGATTGCATTGATCAGTATATCAGTTTGGGTAGAATTGACATCTTAATTATATTGAGTCCTCCAATCCATGAGCATGGAATGTTCTTCCAATTATTTTGGTCTGTTTTATTTCTTTTAGCAATGCATTGCAGTTTTCTGAATACAATTGCTTTACATCTTTGGTTAAATTTATTCCTAAATATTTGATTCTTTCAGATGCTATTGAAAATGGAATTTTTTCCTGACTTCTTCCTCAGATTCCACATTACTAGTGTATAGAAACACCATTGATTTTTGTGTATTGATCTTGTATCCTAACTCTCTACTGAAACGTTTATTAGCTCTAGCAGCTTTATTGTAGATTTTTCGGGACTTTCTAGGTATAGGATCATATCATCTGCAAATAGCAAAAGTTTTACTTCTTCCATTCCAAATTGGATGTCTTTTATATCTTTTTCTTGACTGATTGCTGTAGCTGGAACCTCTAGCACTATATTGAACAATAGTGGTGACAGTGAGCATCCTTGCCTTGTCTCCAATCTCAATGGGAAAGCTTTCAGTCTTTCACCATTGAGTACAATGATAGCTGTGCGTTTTTTACATATGGCCTTTATCATGTTAAGTAAGTCCTTCAATTCTTAACTTTTGCAGAGGTTTTATCAAGAAAGGATCCTATATTTTGTCAAATACCTTTTTTGTTTCAATCAATAGGATCATGTGTTTTTGTACTTTGATTTATTAATGTGGTGTATTATGCTGATTGATTTTCTTCTGTTAAACTACCCTTGCATGCCTGGTATAAAACCCATTTGATCATGATGAATAATTCTTTGAGCGTGTTGTTGGATTCAATTACCAAGTATTTTGTTGAGGATTTTTGCATCCATATTCATTAGGGAAATGGGTCTGTAATTTTCTTTTTTCATGATATCTTTATCTGGCTTGGTATTAGAGTGATATTGGCTTCATGGAATGAGTTTGGTAGTGTTCCTTCTTGCTCAATTTTTGGAAGAGTTTGAGTTGGATTAGTATTAAATCTTCTTTGAATGCTTGGTAAAACTCACCAGTGAAACCATCTGGTCTTGGGTTTTTCATTTTGGTGTGCTGTTTTATGACTCTTTCAATCACTTTGCTTGTGATTGCTTTGTTGAGGTCTTCTCTTTCTTCTTGGGTCAGTGTAGGTTGTTCATTTTTAGGAATTTTTCCATTTCAGCTATATTGCCTAGTTTGTTAGTGTACAGTTGTTCATAGTACCCTCTTATGATCTCTTTTATTTCTGTGGGGACAGTAGTAATGTCCTCATTTTCATTTTTTATTTTATTTATTTGCATCTCCTCTCTTTTTCTCTTTGTCAGTCTAGCTAAGAGTTTGTCAATTTTGTTACTCTAAAAAAATCAACTTTTGTTTTGTTAAATCCCTCTATTGTTTTTGTTGTTGTTGTTGTTCTCAATTTCATTTATTTCTGCTCTGATCTTTGTCATTTCATCCTTCTACTTGCTTTGGGAATAGTTCGCTGCTCTTTTTCTATTTCCTCCAGCTGTGACATTAGGTCATTGATTTTAGCTCTTTCTTTCTTTTTTAATATAAGCATTGAGGGCTATAAATTTCCTTCTCAGCTCTGCCTTCAATGTATCCCATATGTTATGATATGTTGTTTTCTCATTTTCATGTATCTTGAAATATTTATTGATTTCTCTCACAATTTCTTCTTTGACCCACTGATTATTTAGATCATGTTGTTTAAACTCCATATCTATGTGAATTTTCCATTTTTTCACCTCTTGTTGATTTCCAACTTTATTCCACTATTATCAGAGAAAGTGCTTTGTATAATTTCTATCTTATTGAATTTATTGATATCTGCTTTGTAACCTAACATATGGTCTATCCTGGCCAAAGATCGATGAGCACTTAAGAAGAAAGTATATCCTGCTGTTTTGGGGTACAATGTTCTGTATATGTCTATTAGGTTTAGTCCAAATATCATATTATTCAAGCTGTCTGTTTCTTTATTGATCCTCTGCCCAGATGTTCTATCCAATGAGGAGAGTGATGTATTGAAGTCTCCAACTATTATTTTAGACACACCTATTTCTCCCCTCAGTTTTTTTAAATTTAAAGATATATTTTATTATTAAGGTCTAGCACCTGAACAAAATTCAGATCTTGTTTTGACTAAGGAACTGTAGTTTGCTTGTTTCTCTTTTCTATTCCAAACAGGTACTGCCTTAATTACTAAACTTTGGGTATATACATAGAAAAAAAGTTACTCAAAGATTATTCATGGACTAAAGAATACTCAGAGTCAAGGTCCATGATGCTTTCATGGCATCAGATGAAAAGAATACTCCAGTCAAGAGTATCATAACTTCAAATATAAACTAAGATGTTGCACTTTTTAGCAGCAAAAAAGGTGATATTCATTAACTTAAGGTTTTTAATTTTCCTTTAGTCTTAACAATTCTTTTTTTATTCCCAACAGATTTATGAATCATAGATCATTTTTATAGTCTTTTTTCATAATTTACATTATTGCTTACACTGTGTATATAACTATAGTAACTGCCCTTAATAAACTTGGAAATATCTAAAAATATTTTGGAATAAGGAGAATGCATCACTGTCATATGGGATTTTATATACAACCTTAGTTGGGTTAAGAACATAGCTTTAACAGAATTCTTTATTTTGTCCAAAAACAACATAACAAAAACATCTCCAACAATACATACACTTGTATATAAAATATAGAATATCTCCAATATTTTTTCCTTTGTAAGGTAGTTAGCCAGTATATGCAAGAGAAAGTACTGTTGATGGAGCAAGAGGAAAAGTGATTTGGGCAGTAAGCTCATCATCCAGGCACTAACATTCAAAGACCAGGTAAACATCAAGTTTAATCTGAAAAACAGTATTAAAGAGAGTTCCTATGAAGATGTCCTCCCATTGCAGGCCTCCAGTCCTGGTCATGTTGTGCACAGCCTGACTCTTCTCAATCATGTTTTTTTACCTTCTTTCATAGATGAAAGAAGGATGATTTGGAAGAGTGGTACTATAAAGGTACAAGGACTGTCTATCCCAACACCAATTTCTTACCAAAACAAATCATAGTAAAAATGACAAAAAGTATGTTGGATTTCAGAAGTATTTACTCTAATAATTTTTAAGAAAGCTAAATCATAAACACTCCCCCAAATCATAGAATATTGTACAATATCCTGAGTATAGATAGAAGGAAGCATCTACTCAGGCCACTTGGCAAATTCTGTTTAGAAATTTGTTTCTGGTGTAGCATTTCATATCAGGGAGGTCAATGATCACTTTATTTCTTCTTGACCTAAAGATCTGTTCTTAGCCTACTTTTAACAATCGAAGAAGGAATTGGTATCTGTTTTAAGTCAACTATTTCTCCTTAAATCTCATAGTTTCTATTCTGTTTCAACATCATGTTTTTGTGTACTCACAGAAGCAATCTTTCAACCAAGAAAAAACATCAGTTGCAGGGCTTACAAAGTAAAAAGGGAAATTCTTTCCCAAACCCTTTTTTTGTTTAAAAAATTAAAATGAAATATACAAGACCATGCACAGGCACTTTTCAAAAACCAAAAATGAAACCAAATCATGAAATTACTCAATAGTTATAGAAGACAGCTCTGATTTCAGGGGCTCATCTCTGGCCACCTGGACACAGGCATTGATCTTTGGCTGCTCTGGCAGTTCTTCCTCCTTCTCTGCCAGCCCACCAAGATATCCCAAGGGAAAAGTGCTTTCACAATTCTGGTGGAGGAGACCTGTGAAATGACAGGCATTTGGACAGAGGAGTTGCTTTCAAAACTGTGTTCTCCAAGATCATACTGAATGAGGGTCTCTTCTTGCTCCTGGTTTAACTAGTCAGGTACTAGGAAATCACTTCATGCTTTAGGTGATGCATCTTTAGTGAATAAGCCCTGGTGAACTTTTTCCCACAGCAATCCCATTGAAAGGGTTTAACTCCTGAATGGATGAGCATGTGCTGCTTTAGGTTGTGAATGTGGTAAATCACACCCCACACAAGTTGAACACTGAAAAGATCTGTCTGAATCATTTGGGCTCAGTCATTCTGTACTGCTAGTGGAAGGAGCAAAGTAGAGTTGGTAGGGATACCGAACATTTTCCAATTGATAGTCGTCATCTGCGTGGGCATTAGTGCAAGAAATGCTTTGAAGGGAGGTTGGTGAGGGGGAGCCGCTGCCATGCATGCAGGCCCATGCAGCTGCTCCTGCCATCCGACTCCCTCCAGCCTGTTTCTCCCCTCAGTTTTAATAGTGTTTGCCTCATGCAGTTTGAGGCACCCTGGTTAGATGCATATACATTTATGATTGTTATCTCTTCCTGGTGAATTGTCCCTTTTATTAATATATAATGTCCTTCCTTATCACTAATAACAATTTGCTTTTAAAGTCTATTTTATCTGATATAAATTTAGCTACTCCAGCTTTTTTTTTTTTTGTTTCATGTCTGCATAGAATACCTTTTTTCCAGCCTTTTTTATTTCACCCAATTTGACCTTTGGGTTTTATCTGTCATATTTTATTTTCATCATTCTTTTTACACATTTAGTTTCATTTACTAATATAATCTTCAGTTTCAGACCCTCTTCCATGCCTTTCTCTCCTGTCTTTTCTTTTCTAGCTGTAGCACTACCTTTAGTATTTCCTGCAAAGCTGGTCTTTTGGTTACAAACTCTCTCCGTTTCTGTTTATCTGTGAATATTCTAAACTTGGTCTCATTTTTGAAAGACAATCTTGCCAGATAAAAGATTCTCAGCTGGAAGTTCTTCTTTTGCAGTATCTTAAACATATCATACCACTCCCTTCTTCCCTCCATGGTTTCCGATGAGAAATCAGCGCTTAATCTTATTGGGTATCCCTTGTATGTGATGCACTCCTTTTCTCTTGCTGCTCAAAGAATTCACTCTTTGTCATTCTGATTAGTAAGTGTCTCAGAGTTGTTCTGTTTGGATTTATTCAGATGGGAGTATATTGTGCTTCTTGGACACATATCTATGTCCTTTAAAGGGTTGGAAAATTTTCTACCATTATTTCTTCAAATATTCCTTCTGACCCTTTTCCCTTCTCTTCTCCTTCTGGAACACCCATGACACATATGTTTGCATGTCTCTTGCCATCATTTATTTCCCTGAGACCCTGGTCAATCTTTTTCCAATCTTTTCTTTCTGGTTTTTTTTTTTTTTTTTGGTATGTTTGCTTTAGGAGGCCATGTCTTCAAGCTCACTGAACTTTCTTCTTCCTGCTCAAATCTTCTGCCTCCAGTGTCTTTTAAATTTCATTTATTGTGCCTTTTATTCCCATAAGATCTGCTATTTTTCTATGTATGGTTTCAAATTCTTCTTTGTGCTCACCCAGTGTCTTCTAAATATCCTTAATCTCTGTAGCCATTTCATTGAATTTATTAAGGAGATTTGTTTGAATATCTGTTTAGTTGTCTCAACTCCTTTATGTCATCTGGAGGCTTTTCTTATTCCTTTGACTGGGTCATATCTTCCTGTTTCTTATTATGGATTCTAATTTTTTGTGGCCGTCTTGCATCTGGCTTACTAGATGAATCTATTCTGGACACAGTTTTTCTCTTTAGTTTAGGGCTTTCTTGCCCTTTTTCCCTTGCTGTTTGTGTAGGAGGAGCCAAGGATGTAGTTGGTACTGTTTCCCAAGGAACCAGTGAAGCTTATCCCACCACTCTCTTCTGCCAGGAGGTAGGGTCAGAGTTGCAGCTATGTGTAGCAAACCAAGCCATGCAGGCCAAGACTGTTGCCTGGTTTGGCAGTTTGATTTTATTTATGAATTCCAAAAAGATATATAGATTATGTTTGTAAACTGGTCTGTTCCTCTAGGCATGATACCCTTTGATTGTATTAAATTCAAAGGTTTTACATTTACTTGATCATGTTAAGATTAGGGCTTTGATTCAACCCCATCATTAGGGCATGCAGGATTGAATCCCAGCCCCCTTGGTGGCCTATAAAATGGACACTGAGTCAAGGAGAAAACAGAAGTATATACACAGAGAAGATACACAGAGGAAGAGAGATAGCTCCCTAAACATGGCAGAGACCTCGGGAAGAGAGATGAGCCATTCACCTGAAAGTTTGCAGCTGAAGATCACTGAGAAGCTGAGCCCAGAAAGAAATGAGCCCTGGGAAGAGAGACAAGCCCTATGCCAGCCTACAGCTGAGATCAGAAGAAGTTGTACCCATGGAGCCTTAAGAGGGATGAAGGAAGGCTGAACCTTCACAGATGTCAGTTGCCATCTTGCTTCAACACATGGCAACAGAGTTTGGTAAGGAAGTAACCATGAATTGGACTCTTTAGGGCCTTGTAACTGTAAGCATTTACCCAAATACCCTTTATAAAAGCCAACAGATTTCTGGTACTTTGTATCAGCACCCCTTTGGCTGACTAATACACCTGGAGAGACTGATGAAGCTTCATGCCCCTTGCTCCCCTGCCTGGGGTAGGGATGGAGCTGCAGGTGTGGGCAGAAAACTAAGCCATGCAGGTTAAAACTGACTGTAGTTTCCCAGGTAGACTGACATAGCACCAACCCCCCTCCTCCCATTCCAAGGGTGAGGATGGACCATCAGGAGTGCCCAAAAATCTAATCCATGTGGGCCAAAACCACCTCCAGTTTCCTTGAGAATATGAGGGAATACTGTCCCTTCTGACATTTGGGGTGGCGATGGAATCACAGGCACCCAACAGACCAGTCTGCGCAGGTCAAAAGCACCTGCAATCGCGCAGAGGATGAGGAAACACAGCTCCCCTCTTATTCTTTTGGGGTGTGGAGGTGGAGCCACAGGGACCCAACAGTCCAGTCTGTGTAGGCCAAAAGTGTCTGCTATTGCCCAGTGAAGCTGAGGAAACACAGATCCCCTCCTATCCTAGTTGGGGGCTGGGATGGAGCTACAGGTGTCTGACTATTCAGTCTGTGTGGGCCAAAAGCACCTGCAGTTGCTCACAGAGGCTGGGGAGACACTACATATTCTTGTCCTATTGGGATTGGGGGTGGTACCACAGGTGTCAACAGTCCAGTTCATAATAGCCAAAAGTGCCTTCAGTTGTCCAGGTAACCTGATGAAACACCAGCCCCCTCTTATCCCATGGAGGTGGCAGGGATGGAATCAGTCTGTGTAGGCTGAAAGTGTGGGTTCCAAGAGAGGCTGAGGAAACACAATTCCCTTCTATCCTATTGGGGTGCAGGGATGGAGCCCCAGATGTCCGACTATTCAGTCTATGCAAGCCAAGAGTGCCTGCAGTTTCCCAGAGAGGCTGGTGCAGTTTTCCCCAGCATCCTTCCTACCAGAGGTGGGGCTGGAGCCTAGGCTAGGGCTGCAGTCTGATCTGGGTGGAAAGAAACTGGTCCCTACCATCACTGTGATTTTCAGTCTGCCCCATTTCCCCTCATGCCAGGGGTGGAGTTAAAATAGTGGCTACTGGCCTCTTTCCAACTTGGACAGGTTCAAAGTTTAGCTGTTCTTAGGATTATACTTTAGCCAGATGAATTTACTAATCAATAGCTGAAGTTGGTGGCCAACCATCTCTTCCTCCCCTGTTTTTGGGAAATGGAGCTTCCAACTCCAGCCACGGAATAGTTCTGAGGTGGCTTATGCCACCAGTGGAGGATGAGCACCAGCCTCTGCGGTGTGGAGTGCTCTACTTACGAATCTTCTCTGCAGATGGGCAGCCTCCTCCTTCCATTCTTTCAAGGATGTTGCTGGATGCTCTTCTGGTCTCCTGGGGCCCCCAAACAGGTGATTTAGATAGGTCTGGGTGATTACTAACTGCCCTGTAGGATGAGGTGACTCTTGGAAGTCCTTACTCTGCCACTATCTTGCCCTGTTCTGATTTCCTTATTTATTTATTTATTTTTAAAATTTACCGGGAGGTCCTGGGGATCGAACCCAGGTCCCTCCATATGGAAGATGGAAACCCAACCATTTGAGCCACATCTGTCCCCCCCCTTCTGATTTCCTTTTGATTTCTTCTTTGACCCACTGATTATTTAGTATTCTGTTGAGTAATTACCCCCAAATTAGTGGATTCCCAAATTTTTCCTGCTTTTCATTCCTGAATTCATTTAATTGTGGTTGGAAAACATAATTTGTTTCACTTCTATCATTATAAGTTTGTTCAGGTTTTTTTTTATGGCCTAGCATATTACCCATATTGGAGAATGTTCCTTGTGTACTTGAGAAGAATATGTATTCTGCTGATTTTGCATGGAGTGTTCTGTTAGGTCTAGTTGGTTAATAGTGTTTTCAAGTTTTCTATTACCTTGTTCATCTTTAGTCTAGTTACTCTATCCATTATTGTAAAGTGGGGCATTGAAGTCTCCAACTGTAATTGTTGAATTGCTCTATTTCTCCCTTCATTTCTGTCAAGATTTGCTTCATGTATTTTAGTGCTCTGATTTTAAGTGTGCACATGTTTATAATCATTATATCTTCCTGATGGATTGACCCATTTCTCATGTCCTCCAGTAATTATTTTGTTTGTTTTAAGTTCTATTTTACTTGATGTTAGTGTAGCCACTTCAGCTTGCTTGTTATTGCTGTTTGCATGGTATGTTTTTCACCATCTTTTTACATTCAGTCTATTTATGTCTTTGAATAGAGGTGTTTCCTGTAGAAAACAAAATGTTGGATCATATTTTTTTTCATCCATGCTTACAATCTCTGCCTTTTGATTGGATTGTTCAATTCATTCTCATTTAATGTTATTATTAATATAGTTGGATCTATGTCTTCCATTGTACCTTTTGTTTTTTATATGTATTATTTTTTTTTGTTCCTCTATTAATCCTCTAGTGCTTTCTTGTGCAAGTGTAGGTTTTCTAATGTAGCATTAAATACATTAATTTCATTAATTATTTTTTCACTATACTTTTTATTTTTTTAGTGGTTGCTCTAGAGTTTACCATACATATCATAAACTTAAACATACATATCTTAAAATATTAGATATTACACTGAGCTTTGGATTTAAACTAGCTTAATTCTAGCAGTAGAGAGAAATCTTACTCCTATAAAGATCTATTCCATTACATTTCCCTACTTTTTATGGTATTGTTATTATATTACATATATTAATATTAAAAATCCAAAAATACATTATTATAATTATCCTTTAGCATATATAGTCATTTTCTTAGCCCATTATAGTTTTGCTCCTACCTACCTTCTTTGTGTTGTTATTGGAAAATATGTTGTGCATACATTTCATTTCTATTGGTTATAGGTCAAACAATACAATATGTACATTTATTTTATACAATTCTTTATAAATTAGTTAAGGGAACAAAAGAATAAAGATGCATTAATAGTGTCTTTTATAATTACATAACTATTTTTATCTGTGCTATTTGCTTGTGTAGATTCCAATTGCCATCTGCAGTCACTTGGTTTCAGCCTGAGGGATTTCCTTTAGTATATCTTGTAAGGTGGGTTTGCTAGCAACAAATTCTCTTTTTGTTTATCTGGAAAAGTCTTTATTTCACCTTCATTTTTGAAATATAGGTTTGCTTGATTTAGAATTCTAAGTTAATAGTATTTTTCTATCATCACTTTGAATATTGTAATCACATTGCCTTCTGGCCTCCGTTGTTTTCATTAAGAAGTCAACTGTTGATCTTATTGGGATTCACTTGTAAATGGCACATTTTTCTCTTGCTGTTTTCAACATTTTCTCCTTGTCTTTGACTTTCAGTATATTTACTATCATTTGTCCATGGGTCTCTTTGCATTTTATACTACTTTGAGTTCATTGAGCTTCCTGGATGTTTAGGATATTGTTTTGTTAGTACATATGGGGATTTTTCAGCCATTTTTTAGGGATTTTTTTCTTTATTAGAGAAGCTGTGGGTTTACAGAACAATCATGCATAAAATATAGGATTCTCATACACTACCCCATAACCAACATCTTGCATTGTTGTGGAACTTTTATTTTAATTGATGATAACACTTTTTTATAATTGTACTTTTTAAAAAAGATATATTGGGAAGCGGCTGTGGCTCAATCAGTAGGGCTCCCGTTTACCATATGGGAGGCCCCGGGTTCGGTTCCCGAGGCCTCCTGGTGAAGGCAAGCCCGCCTGCGCGGTGTGGTTAGCTGACCCAGCGAGCACAAGCAGCAAGGGGGGGATAAATGAATAAATAAATAAAATCTTAAAAAAAAAAAAAAAAAAAAAGATATTTATTTATTTCCTCCCCCCCCACCGCATTGTTTTGCACTCACTATCTGCTCTCTGTGTCCATTCACTGTGTGTTCTTCTGTGTCTGCTTGTCTTCTCTTTAGGCAGCACCGGGAACCGATCCCAGGATCTTCTGGAGTGGGAGAGAGGTGCTCAGTCTCTTGCACCACCTCAGCTCCCTGGTCTGCTGCATCTCCCATTGTCTCTCCTCTGTGTCTTTTTTTGTTGTATCACCTTGCTGTGCCAGCTCTCCACTTGTGCCAGCACTCCGTGTAGGGCAACACTCCTGTGCAGGCCAGCTTGCCTTCACCATCTTTTGGTCCATATTTCAGTGTATTAGTCAGCCAAAGGGGTGCTGATGCAAAATATCAGAAATCGGTTGGTTTTTATAAAGGGTATTTATTTGGGGTAGAAGTCCACAGTTATCAGGCCATAAACCATAAGTTTCTTCCCTCACCAAAGTCCACTGCCACATGTTGGAGGAAGACAGCTGCTGTTTGCCAGGGTTCAGGCTTCTTGGGTTCCTCTCTTATCGGGGCTGCATTTCTCTCCGGGCTCAGCTCCTCTGGTTCCTCCACAAAGTCAGCTGTAGACTATCAGGCTCCCTAGACTTTGCCTCTCTCCACAAGGCCAGCTGTAGACTACCAGGCAAATGGCTCGTCTCTATCCCAGGGCCTTCTTTCCTTCCTCATGACCAAGCTCCTCTGTCTGCTCATCTCTCTGGACTCCAGCATCAAAACTCCAACATCAGAACTCCAACTCAAAACTACTCCAACTCTGTCCTTTGCCATGTCTTTTTATCTTTGAGGCCCCACCCACCAAGGGGTAGGGCTCAACACCCTACTGACATGGCCCAGTCAATGCCCTAATCATAACTTAATCATGCCCAGATTAACAGACCAGTTTACAAGCATAATCCAATATCTATTTTTAGAATTCATAACTATATCAAACTGCCAAACTGCTACAGAAACAAATGAAATTTACCTTTATCTTAATGTCATTAAACATGAATTCACAATTTTTATCACCTTAAAGATTTAATACATACAATGCTAATTTATTTAGGAACATCAACATTTGAGGTGGGAGGCCCCCACTCCCCAGTCCTTGGAGATAACAGGACTCTGGACTGTAAGAGTGGATGTCCAACTCTGAGGGTCGAGAATCCCACCAGGCAGCAATTTAGTCCACACCTGGAGTCACAAGAGAAAGCAGGGTCATTAATACCAATGGTAAGACAGGAGACAAGGGTGTCTTAAAATTTGCCTTTCCCTGAACCATGCAGTGCAGAAGTTGTCATGAAATAACCTAACCGTAAGCAAAGGCAAACTCAGTTTAGAATTATCATCACAATAGCTGAAGTCTAAGGGTGAGGTGAGGCTAGTAAGCTAGTCACAAAATAACCAAAATCAAAGGTAAGCTTAGTTTATAATTACCATTACTATAGCAAGCATAAGCAACGGTATGGCTAGACTTGAAGTAACCATAAACAAAGGTAAATTCAGTTTATAATTACCATTACAGTAGTAGGTCTAGGCTAAATCCACCCAGTTACAGCAATTTCAGATTGTGCTGTTTTATAATAAAAGGCATCTATATAATGATCTTAACTCTTACTTACAGTTTCTAGTAAGTTTTTACTTTAGGACAAATTGGGCAATTTTGTTTATTAACTAAGCAACTGAAACAATTTTATTAGTAACATTAATGTTGCTACGTTTTTCTGCTTTTCCAGCAGTTGAATTAATTCCACTTGTGATTTCTTTTATACATCAAATTCAATTGCAAGATGGTATTGAAATGTATAAGACTAATTTGTAGGTTACATTTTACCATTATCCAATTTGTAACAGGCAAACCTGAAAACTGATTGACGAGTTCCTAGGCACGAGCAGACTGACAAAGTTAAAGCAAGCACATATTAGAACAGAAGACAGAATTCTACACTTAACTTGACTTAGGGAAAGATCTGCCTTTAGAATTACCTAAATGCAAAGCTCCCAGTGTCTGCCCATGGCAGAAACCTCGTGTAGGACCCTCCAGCTTCATTCCTCCAGGAAAATCCCTGGGCAGCTGCTAGGTATGGAACTAAGGGGTCCAGAGTAGCCCTGTCCCCAATGAGACAAGACCTGGGGCTGCTCTAGGGGCTGCATCCCATTAGTTAATGCCCTGCTTTTTTGCTGGAAGGATTAGGGTGTTACAAGGGAATAGGCAGGGAGGAATAGCCATGAACTTTTTAAGCTTAATTGATGGCATATAAGGAGGTTCCTTATTCTACAGAGAATAAATGGCTTAGATCTCGATTAGATCTCGATTCCCCATTCACTACCCTTATTAGGCACAACCAAGGTTAGAAGAGGTCTGGAGTGCAGGACCGAGTAATTTGCTCCTATGTTAATTAAGAAATGAACAATCTTACCTGCCACATCAAGGGTCACCCAAGGCTTTCTGGTTGATAGTTCATGCATGGCTTCAGGCCCCTTCCGTCCTCTCCTGATAAAAGGCCCCAAGTGAGGCAGCTTGGGGCCAGGTTCCTACTGATGTGGAGCCTGAATTCGGGTAACCCTGAGGTGACAGTGCCTTTTACAGCAGCAGTTAAAATTAACAGTGAGCCTGTTTCTGGGCCCTATGCCTGCCCCCTTCTCACCTGCTTCTCCTTCGTGGCTCAGGCTTGATTATTGAAATCTGTAAAGGCTGTTTCTAAAAGGGAGTTAATGGAAGTTAGGGGGCCCAGGGAAAGTTTCTGCAGCTTTCTATGGATATCCAAGGCAGACTCGAGTTCCTAGGAGGATCTGCCCTTCTCTAGAGTTAGGATCGACCAAAAAAGTATTTTTATTGCTCCTACCAGCTTTCGTTGAAATAAGGCTGTGTTTCTAGGTTCTGCTCTGAGTAATTTCCCTGAGCATTTAATTGACTGGTTTGGTAGTGCATTTCCTCATCCCTTTAAGGAGACATGATCACGTAGTCTCTGGCCCTCAGATCTGTCTGTCCTCTCCTTTTTTACACAGGTTTAACAGGAATTAAGGGTCCCATGCAGAGGCCACTCTCGGCCATAATGCAGCCATGTGGTGTGGCTGGAAAAGATTAGCCTCTTCCTTTTTAGACCATCAGTAGGCAGGTTGTCCCAATTAGAAGCTGCCCTTATCCTAGGGGAGGATAAATGTGTTCATCAGTCTGGGTGGCATCCCACCACTAGACCTGGTTGAACAGATTGCTCACCAAACCAGTGTACTGGAGTTCTGGAGCCCTGCTCACTGTCCCCACATTCTGGGGATCAGGAGCCTTATGTCTCTGGGCAATGTCTGGGTCTGGTTCCCAGACCTTGGATTCCAAGCTAGTCTTTTCTGCTAGGAAAGGGACTGGCTAAGGACCTTTCTTTTGCCTACTTTGCAGAGGTCTTAGGAGATAGCCATGAGGGAGCTCATATCATGGCCACTCCCAGGGACCAAGTTCTGCAGTTAAACCCAATATTAAGAAACACGTTAAAAAGCAGAGACTCTTCTGTGGCTTACAGTCAAACAGCCCCAGGATCCCCAAGGTAATTTCAGGGCCTCGCTAATAAAACAAAAGAGAGCATAGACAGGCTTTAATTAAAACTCACCAGTCTGCAGCGGGGGTTGGGGAGCGCCACTTCCCTCTCTGTCTCCTGGCTTGGCTCACCAAATAATGTTACCGGATGGCTCTGAGCTCTGGGCTTCTAGGTTCTTGGCTTATGTCACATAAAAGCATTAAGGACATGCCATAGGGTAGGCAAGGGAGTAAAGAGTTATTAAGAAACAAGAAAATGAGACAAGTACATGGTCTGAGGCATGGAGCATGGGTGTGCTGCAGAATGAGCAACATGCCTGGTTCCCCAAGTCAGGGCTTTTTCTTTTCTTTTTTAAGGTTTATTTTATTTACTTTATTTTTCATTATTTATCCCCGCCCCACACCACCCCACCCCACCCCCGCCGCCCCCAGATGGTTCTCTCATCTGCCTTCTCATTTTTTGCTCGCCTTCTCCAGGAGGCACCAGGAACCAAACCTGGAACCTCCCAAATGAGAGGCGAGTGCTCAACAGCCTGAACCACATCTGCTCCCTGTGGGTTGCAGCATCTGCTGGCTTGTGGCCTCTGCTTGTTGTGGTGGGGGTGGTGTCTAGCTCAGGGCTGTGGGGGCAGAATCTAGCTCGTTGTGGCGGGAGGTGGCATCTAGCTCATTGCAGCAGGAGGAAGTGTCTTCTTGTCTTCTTTTAGGAGGCACCAGGACCCAAACCCAGGACCTCCCATGTGGTAGGTGGGCGTCCAAGTGGTTGAGCCACATCTGCTTCCCAAATCAGGGCTTTTTAAGTCTTTCCTCCTCCCCTTCATAATGTTTACGTGGGGCCTCAGCTGTTTGCTGTTCTGATTGGTTGCCCCACCTGTCATTTCTCAGGGGGCCAATGGTGAGGCCTTTTGAAGGTATCTGGGGCTTTCCCTTGACCTATCAGGGTTTCATGGGTCAAACAATATCTCGTTTTTCCAAAATGTATCTTGCAGTTGGGGTCTCACAGGGTCTTTCTGGGAACCTTCTTAACAGGAGGTTTCCAGGTGGGGTCTCATGGCCATGTGGTCTCATGGCCATGTTGTCTGCCGGGTCAGCCGCCTTCCCCCTTTCACTATATTAACCTGCCTCACTAGGTCCAGGACCATTGAGGCCCCTGTTTTCTTGGTGCACCACACCAAAGGTAGACCTGTTCCACAAGTGGGGGTAGAATGGAAGAATGGAGTACCCTCCTCTAATACCACACTCACTTAAGCAACAATCAGCTGGGGGAAGTATGAGAAATGTTAAAGTCCTATCCTCCTTGGAAGAAAGCCCTCCTTGTAGCTGAGAGAAGAAGGGGCACAGTTTTTCTGGCTGCACCTGTCTGGAGTCTCTTCATTACTGAGCTCAGAGAGGGAGGGGAGGAAGCAGTCCTGGTTCAAATACCACAGACTTTCTTACCAATTTTACATAGCTTTTAAATGCTTTCAGCAAGTACACTCAGGGGGCTGTTGTAGCCCTGAGAAAGTTCCAATTTGGGCAAAACAAAGGTAAGTCTCTGAGCTGATCCCTCAGGGAGACACCAAACAGATCAGAATACACAAGTCCCAGGAGGAGCACATGCCATCACCAAACTGAGAATGGGGCTTAATATTAACACAACTTACAATGCCACAATGCTCTCTTATCCAAATTTAGCAACTTCTTATTTCATTAAGCATTCTTCTGGTTGTTGTAAATTTTTGGTTAGATGCCAGATTTCTGAAAAAATTATGACATTTTTTCCCAGCTTAATTGTTGCTTTTTGGAGAGATGGAGATTTGGCATTGCCTACTCTGCCATTTTGGTGATGTCACTCCACCTTTTTTACTTTTAAACTGTCTATATACTTATGTTCTATATCTATCTCTCTTAAATAGCTTATATTGGGATTTTGTTTCTTATTTTTCTAGTAAAAAAATCTTTATCCTTTACCTGGAGCATTTTGACTGTTTATTTTGAATGTGATTTATGATGTATTTGTGTTTAAAACTATTGCTTTATTTTGTGCTTCTATCTGTCCTATATATTGTGTGCTATATCATTCCTTTGCCTCTATCTTAATCATTTTGGGGATTATTTTTATCATTCCATTTCCCCTCTATTATATTGAAAAATATATACCTTGTTTCTATTCTTTTAGTGGACACCCTTGATATTACACTTTGTATACTGAACTTTTCAAAATATAAAGTTATTCAAAACCTTTACTCTTCCAAATAATACTAGAATTATAGAACATTGAACTGCTTCACTTTAAATCTACTCTTTTTAAAAACATTCCCCTAACCATTACTCCTTCACATTTGTAAAGTAAATGTCCATTTACAATCACCTGCATGATATACTTTTATTTGCTATTAATTCATTCTTGCATCTCAGATCTTCTAGCTGGGGTCACTCTCATTTTACCCAAAGTACATCCGTTAGAATTTGTGTTGGTGAGGGTCTGGTGGTAGTGAACTCTCTTTTGTCTTAAAATATCTTTTATTTCTCCTTCATTCTTGATCTGAATCTCTAAGTCAGCCATCACCAGAAATTGAAATTCCTATTGTATTTCCATTTATTATCTTGTTATATAACAAGATATCAACATAGTATCTCTGTAAATAAAGGTTATTAATTTCTCTAATAATTGTATAGCAAAACCTCAACATAATACTATAAGAGGGATCCACAAATTTCAGTTGTGCTCAGTGTGGGGTTTTATTATTATTGTGAACTTAATAAAATGAGAACTGGGTCTGGGAAGTTAATGGAAGCCAACAGTCAATTACTTTATAATCAAATTTGGGCCATTGTGGGTGTGCCATTATTGCATCTTTACTTTTTGTTTGGTCAAATTCCATTGGCTAGTACTCCCCAAATAATATTACACAATACTGGTGATATCTAGTGTACCGCTTGGCAATTTGATGTAATTATGAATTCCAAAAATATAATTGGATCATGCTTGTAAACTGATCTGTTAATCTGGGCATGATTAAGTTATGATTAGGGCATTGACTGGGTCACCTCAGTAGGGCGTTGAGCCCCACCCCTTGGTGGGTGGGGGAATTGAATATAAAAGGCAAAGGACAGAGGGAACAGTTTTTGAGTTGCAGTTCTGAAGTTGGGGTTTTGATGTTGGAGAGAAGGCCCCAGGAGAAAAGAAGCAAGCTGTTTGCCTGATAGTCTACAGCTGACCTTGTGGAGGAACCAGAGGAGCTAAGCTCGGAGAGAAATGCAGCCCTGGGAAGAGAGGAACCCAAGAAGCCTGAACCCTGGCAAACATCAGCAGCTGTCTTGCTCCAACACGTGGCAATAGACTTTGGTGAGAGAAGAAACTTACGCTTTATGGCCTGGTAACTGTGGAGTTCTACCCCAAATAAATACCCTTTATAAAAACCAACCCATTTCTGGTATTTCGCATTAGCTCCCCTTTGGCTGACTAATACAGCTAGCAATATGGTCTAACTATTAACTTTAATGGAAATGTTTATATTGCTTCACCTTTGAACATTATATAGGTTGTTGGGTTGAGTCATAAATGTATTAAAATTATGATAATAACCTATTTTTAGTTTTGACAGTAATTTTTAAAGAAAATGAATATTGACTATTAACAAATACATTTTAGCATCTATGAAGATTTTTTTATTTTGAACTATTAATATATTAAATTACATTAATATTCTTCCTAATATTGAATCATCCATGTACTCCTGAGATAATCCCCATTTAGTCACGATATTTTCATCTTTAATGTATGGCTGCATTCTAATTCTTTTATTTAGGATTTGTGTGCCTTTATTCATAACTGAATTTTTTTGTTGTATGGGTTTAATGATTCTAAATAAGATGGGAATTCTGACCAAGTCCTTCCCCACATTCTTAAATCTAATCCATTCCTGTGGGTGTAAACCCATTGTAAGTAGGACCTTTTGATGAAGTTACTTCAGTTATGGTGTGACCTACCTTATTCAGGATGTGTCTCTTTTTTTTAAGATTTATTTATTTCTCCCCACCTCCTTGTTGTTTGCACTTGCTGTGTCTGTTCATCTTCCTTGTTTCTTTAGGAGGCACTGGGAACCAAACCCGGGACCTCCAATGTGGGAGGGAGGCACCTAATTGTTTGAGCCACCTCTGTTCCCTGCTTTATTGTGTCTCGATTATGTTTTTCTTTTTGGGTCTCTTGATGCATCAGCTTGCCACGCCTTCCCATCACGCCAGCTCGCTGTCTTCTTTAGAAGGCACCGGGAACCGAACAGGGACCTCCCATGTGGTAGGCAGGAGTCCAATTGCTTGAGCCACATCCACTTCCCCAGGATGGGTCATAATCCCCTTACTGGAGTTCTTTATAAATGGAATTGAAAGGGGGGGGGGGGAGGGGAGAAACAAGCTGAAACCTGAAGAGAAGGGAGAGTCAACTTATGTTTCTTCTCCAGTTGTTGATGAGAAACTGTGACTGACTGACGCTTTTCTCATGCTCATTACCATTGTGAGATTTTTCTCTCTCATTTGGATTTGATCATGTCTCAAAATATACAACTGTTGATTGGGGGCCAAGATGGCGTTAGTGTAGGAGGGAACACACTGCAAGTTCCCAGAGCAAGGCGGATTGTGGATGGGGTCCTGCCCGGGGGTCTGTGCTGTGCACGCGTGGAATGAGAAGCTTGGGACATCTATCTGCGTGGATCAACGGCATGGACGGAATGGTAGAGATTTTTTAGTTTTAAGCCTGCCGGTGGTGGTTGGCACGGACAGCTGAACCCCACGGTGAGGGAGAAAAAAAATAAAACGGCCGGTTGGAGCCGCGAGCAGGGCTCAGCAACTAGGAGTCAGGGCCTAGTGGGAGGGGGCACTCTCTGAGGGGGGGCTCTGGTAAAAGGGCGAGAGAGTTTTATTTTCTGGGGATTTGGCTGCCTGGAGCCCCTTGGACCTTGGGTGAACAGAACAGCCCGAGCGAATCGGCACCCGGTGGAGGGGAGGGGTGATTCTGTTTGGGGAGGGAGTTGAGCTGCCCAGGGATAAGCCCTGGGCTGCCATGGAGCCAGGAAGAGGGGACACTCTCCAAAAGAGGGAGGGTTCTGTTGGAGGACAGGGAAGGGAATTTTTTTTTTTTTTTTTTTTTTGCCATCATTCTGGCTGCCTGGACCACCCCAGAGCTTTGGGGAGCAGATAAGCCGACCTGAAGCAGCATCAGGCTGAGAGGAGAGGCAAATCTGCAGAGTCAAACTGATTTACATAGCAACCCGGTGACGCTGGTGCTTGGCTCCAGAAGAGGCAGAGTCGGCCGTCTTTAGCACTCTGCACTGACTAACATCAGAGCTACAGCTACCCTGGGGAGTCCAGGAAGTGGGAAGTGCTTGATTAATTTCCATGGGGACCCCTCCATAAGGGGGTTGGTCTAGAGGAGGAATGATTTTGGGTCCTGTATTTCGCCAAAAAAAAAAAAAAAAAAAGTGAGACGGTCACTTCAATAAATGAAAAATAAATTCTTTTTAATTTAGTTTAATGGTTAAAAGCTGTTTCAGGACCTGCATATAGAACCCTGCGGGGAAACTGATTGATAAACACAAGCAGGCAGAGAGGATCCACGTGGACCCTAGGGGTATCATTGACCCTCCTTAGCTCTGTTTGCCTGCTTGCCTGTGTGGATCTTTGGTTTTTCTCTGTTTATTTCTGGTCTCTTGCTTTTCTTTCCTCTTTCCTCCTCCCTTTCTTTTTTTCTTTCATTTTTTAAAATTAGGTGCTGCTAGCTTGTCGTTTTGTTGCTGTGCTTCTTCTTCAGTAATTTCCCACTCTCTGTCTATATTGATTTTGTATTCCAAACTATCGCTTATCCTTCCTTCATCTTTCTGCCGTCTGCTTTCTGTTGTGGCTCTTAGATACAACATTTTTTCATACGCCCACAACTTAAGGGTGTCAATTTCTATTCCATCTATTTTGTTTTCTTCTTTTTTTAAAATTAGCATTAACTTTTTCCTTTCAGCCCTTTCTTTACTATTTCTATCCTTCCTCATAATTCTAGCCTTCTAAATCACTATATATATATTCCTCCATTTGTTTTCCCAGTCCATTGTAGGACCTCCACTTTTTTTCCTATTACTCTACACTGCCTACACAAGTTAAATATTCATCTCATTAAGTCTCATTTGACCCCTCTTCTAACTTTTATTAATATTACTATTATCCTTCTGCCTTCCTTACATCTTTTGATTCCTCTGGCCCTAATCTTTTGCCTTCAAGGGAACATAGAAAGAAGCAAGGAAATAAAAGAAGAAAAAGATCCAAAGCGAAAACTTAATTCACATGCAGAACCACCAGCTAAATAAAACTCTAGGGCCTAGAGAAAAGCTAATCAACTGAACAAACCCATCAACAAAATATGATGACCAGAGGGCAACAAAAAAATACAAATGACTCTGAGAAACAGGAAAACATGGACCAGTCCAATGAACAAATTAAAAACCAGGAAGTGATGCAGAACATCGAACAACTAATTAAAGCTACACAAACAAATACCATGGACCAATTTAAAGAAGTGAAGGAAGAGATTAAGGATATAAAGACGACATTGGGAGAACATACTGAAGAAACTGCAAACATGCCTAAAAAGAGAATGGATATGATGGTGAACAGGGCACAATCCAAGAAATAAAAAAGACTCTGGATTCACATAACAGCAGATTTGAACAGGCAGAGGAAAGAATTAGTGATATGGAAGACAATACAGCTGAATTCAAAGAGATAGTAGAACAGATAGACAAAAAGATAGAAAGAATCCAGCATGGACTCAGGGAATTAACCGATAACACAAAACGCACAAACATACACATTATGGGCATCCCAGAAAGAGAAGAGAAGGGAAAGGGAACAGAAGGAGTGTTGAAGGAAATAATGGCTGAAAACTTCCCAACCCTATTGAGAGAGATGGATGTGCAGATCCAGGAAGCACAGTGCACCCCAAATAGTATAAATACCAACAGGCCAACTCCCAGACAAATATTTGTCAAAATGTCCAATGCTCATGACAAAGAGAAAATAACTCAAAGCAGCAAGAGAAAAGAGAAGCATCACATACAAGGAAAGCACAATAAGATTAAACGCTGATTTCTCATCTGAAACCACGGAGGTAAGAAGACAGTGTATGACATAGTCAAAATGCTAAAAGAAAAAAACTTCCAGCCACGAATTCTCTATCCAGCAATACTGGCATTCAAAAATGATGGAGAGTTCAAAATATTCACAGATAAACAGAAATTAAGAGAATATGTCAAGAAGAAACCAGCACTTCAAGAAATACTAAAGGAATCTCTACAAGTTGAAAGGAAAAAACAAGGGAGAGAGAGTTGGAGGAGAGTTTAAAAACAACTGAAAAGACAAAAAGAGAAACAAAACAACATATGACATACATTAACCCAAAGAAAAAATGGCTGAAGTAAGAAATTCGTTACGAGTAATAACACTGAATGTTAATGGATTAAATTCACCAATCAAGAGACACAGATTGGCAGAATGGATAAGAAAATATGACCCATCTATATGCTGTCTACAAGAAACCCACCTTCGACCCAGGGATTCAAGGAGGCTGAAAGTGAATGGTTGGAAAACCATTTTACAAGCTAACAATAGCCAAAAAAGGGAGTAGATATTCTTATATCAGACAACATAGACTTTAAATGCAAAACTATTGTAAGAGACAAAGATGGACACTACATATTAGTAAAAGGAGTAATCTCTCAGGAAGAGAGAACAATCATCAACATTTACTTACCTAATCGGGGTGCCTCAAAATACGTGCGGCAAACTCTGGAAAAACTAAGAGGAGAAATAAATGCCTCTACATTTATAGCAGGGGACTTCAACACACCACTATCATCATTAGACAGAACATCTAGACGGAGAACCAATAAAGAAACAAAGGCACTCAACAATACATTAGAAGACCTGGACTTAATAGACATATACAGAACATTACACCCAAATACAGCAGGATTTACATTCTTCTCAAGTGCACATGGAACATACTCCAAAATAGACCACATGCTAGGCCACAAAACAACTCTCAATGAATTCAGAAAGATTGAGATTATACAAAGTAATTTCTCTGACCACAACGGAATGAAATTGGAAATCACTAAGGGCCAGAGAAACAGGTTAGGCACAAGGATATGGAAGTTAAACAACACACTCTTAGACAAACAGTGGGTCAAAGAGGAAATCTCAAAAGAAATCAGTAACTACCTTGAAACTAATGAAAACGACAACACAACATATCAAAACCTATGGGATGCAGCGAAAGCAGGCCTGAGAGGGAAGTTCATAGCCATAAATTCATATATTAAAAAAGAAGAAAGAGCTAAAATTGAAGACCTAACTGCACACTTGGAGGAACTGGAAAAACAACAACAAACTAAACCTAAAGGAAGTAGAAAGAAGGAAATAACCAAGATTAGATCAGAACTAAATGAAATAGAGAATAAGAAAGCACTGGAAACAATAAACAAAACCAAAAGCTGGTTCTTCGAGTATATCAATAAAATTGACAAACTCTTAGCCAGACTAACAAAGAAAAAGAGAGAAGAGATGCAAATACATAAAATAAGGAATGAGCAAGGGGATATCACTACTGACCCCACAGAAATAAAGAATATCATAAGAGGATACTTTGAAAAATTATATGCCAACAAGAATGATAATTTAGAGGAAATGGACAAGTTTCTAGAAACCCACAAACAGCCTACATTGATGAAAGAAGAAATAGATGAACTCAACAGTCCAATTACAAGTAAAGAGATAGACTCAGTCATCAAAAACCTCCCAACTAAGAAGAGCCCAAGACCAGATGGCTTCACAGCTGAATTCTACCAAACATTCCGGAAAGAGCTAACACCAATTCTACTTAAGCTCTTCCAAAAAATAGAAGTAGAAGGAATATTGCCTACCTCATTCTACGATGCCAACATTACCCTAATACCAAAACCAAATAAAGATACCACAAGAAAGGAAAATTACAGACCAATTTCTCTAATGAACCTAGATGCTAAAATCCTTAACAAAATACTTGCTAATCGCATTCAACAACATATCAAAAGGATTATACAGGGAAGCGGCTGTGGCTCAATCAGTAGGGCTCCCGTTTACCATATGGGAGGCCCCGGTTCGGTTCCCGGGGCCTCCTGGTGAAGGCAAGCCCGCCCGCATGGCGTGGTTAGCTGACCCAGGGAGCACAAGCAGCAAGGAGGGGATAAATGAATAAATAAATAAAATCTTTTAAAAAAACAAAACAAAAGGATTATACACCATGACCAAGTGGGTTTCATCCCGGGTATGCAAGGATGGTTCAATATAAGAAAATCAATCAATGTAATACACCACATGAACAGATTGAAATAAAAAAATCACATGATCATCCCTATAGATGCAGAAAAAGCATTCGACAAAATACAGCACTCTTTCCTCATAAAAACACTACAAAAGATAGGAATAGATGGAAACTTTCTGAATATGATAAAGGGTATATATGAAAAACCCAAAGCTAATATCACTGTCCATGGTGAAATCCTAAAAGCCTTCCCTCTGAGATCGGGAACTAGACAAGGATGCCTACTATCACCACTCCTATTTAAAATGGTCTTAGAAGTACTTGCATGAGCACTGAGATAAGAAAAGGACATAAAAGGCATCCAGATTGGAAAAGAAGAAGTAAAAATTTCATTATTTGCAGATGACATGATCCTATACATAGAAAGCCCTGAGAAATCTACAACAAGGCTTCTAGAACTTATAAAGGAGTTCAGTAATGTTGCAGGCTATAAGATCAATGCTTAAAAATCAGTAGCATTTCTATACACCAATAAAGAGCAAACTGAGGAGGAAATCAGGAAAAAAAACACCATTTACAATAGTAACTAAAAGAATCAAATACCTAGGAATAAATTTAACTAAAGATGTAAAGGACTTATATACAGAAAACTACACAACACTGTTAAAGGAAATCAAAGAAGATTTAAATAAATGAAAAAATATTCCCTGTTATGGATAGGAAGACTAAACATCATCAAGATGTCTATCCTACCCAAACTAATCTACAGATTTAATGCAATCCCAATAAAAGTCAACATTGTATTTTTTAAGGAACTGGAAAAACTAACCACAAAATATATTTGGAGAGGCAAGAGGCCCCGAATTGCCAAAGACATAATGAAAAAGAAAAATGAAGTGGGAGGTATCACACTACCTGACTTTAAAACATACTACAAAGCTACAGTGATCAAAACTGCGTGGTATTGGCACAAGGATAGACCAACTGACCAATGGAACCGAATTGAGAGTTCTGATATAGATCCTCGCATATACAGTTATCTTATATTTGACAAGGCCACGAAGCCCACTCAGTTGGGAGAGAATGGCCTCTTTAACAAGTGGTACTTGGAGAACTGGATATCCATATCCAAAAGAATGAAAGAAGAATACCATCTCACAACTTATACAAAAATCAACTCAAGATGGATCAAAGATCTAAATATAAGAGCCAAAACCATAAAGACCTTGGAAGATAATGTAGGGAAGCATCTACAGGACCTTGTAATAGGAAATGGTTTCATGAACTTCACAGCCAAAGCACAGGCAGCAAGAGGAAAAATAGATAAATGGGATCTCATCAAAATTAAAACCTTCTGCACCTCAAAGGATGTTATTAAGAAAATAAAAAGGCAGCCTACCCAATGGGAAAAAATATTCGGCAACCATATATCTGATAGGAGCCTAATATCCTGCATATATAAAGAAATCCTATACCTTGAAAATAAAAAGACAAACAACCCATTTAAAAAATGGGCAAGTGACCTGAAAAGACAATTCTCCAAGGAAGAAATACAAATGGCTAAAAAGCACATGAAAAAATGCTCAACATCGTTTGCTATCAGGGAAATGCAAATCAAAACTACAATGAGATACCATCTTACACCCATCAGAATGGCAGCTATTAAAAAACCAGCAGACACTAAATGTTGGAGAGGATGTGGAGGAATAGGAACCCTCATCCACTGCTGGTGGGACTGTGGAATGGTCCAGCCACTGTGGAGGACAGTTTGGCGGTTCCTCAGAAAACTAACAATAGATCTTCCATATGATCCAGCAATTCCACTGCTGTGTATATACCCAGAAGAACTGAAAGCAAAGACACAAACAGATATATGCACACCAATGTTCATAGCGGCATTGTTCACCATTGCCAAAAGTTGGAATCAGCCCCGGTGCCCATCAACAGACGAATGGATAATCAAAATGTGGTACATACATACAATGGAATATTACTCAGCTGTAAGAAGGAATAAAGTGCTAACACATGGAATAACGTGGATGAATCTTGAAGAACTTATGTTGAGTGAAGCAAGCCAGGCACTGAAGGATGAACAGTATATGACCTCACTGATTTGAACTGAGGAAATTGAGCAGCCTCTGAGAACCATTGTCTGAAAGAGAGGTTAACAAGGGAGAGAAAGAGAAGAGCAGGCTTTCAGCCATCACTCATATGGACATAATCTATGGTAAAGGGATAGAGTATAGTTGCATATTGAAGGATAGGACAGGTGGGTAGTGATATAACTGGGTTTGGTGGTGCAGCGTTGACAGGTGGTAGATTAGGAAGGGCAGGTTCAAATACCCAGGGCATGTAACTATGAATCTGACAATACATGAGTCAAGGCAGGGGAGTGTCATATGCCCTAGGGGGGTGGGGAGGAAGGAACAGTTAAGATCTAATGGGGTATTTAGTGGTCATGGGAAAGGTTTTTCATTACCTTACAGTAATGGACAGAGGACATGGTAAATATCATCAAAACTTATTAAACTGTATAGTCTAAATTGTAAACTATACTGTAAATCATTGACAATGTTTAGTTGCTATATTTTGCTATCTGTATAACAGTTTTAACAATGCTAACATCCAAAAAAAAAGGGGGGGGAGTTTAATATGGGGTGGGGAAGGGGGGGATGGTTTGGTATCTGGGAGTCTCTGGTATTCCGTGTGTGACTTTGCTGTGACCTAAAACTTCTTTGAAAATTAAATGAAAATTTGGGAGACACTGGGGATTGAGAGGGGGAAGGTGTCACGGCACACTGGACATCCGATAACACAGTTATAAAAGGAAAAAAAGAATATATATATATATATTTTAAAGGCATTTCTTTTGCTTTTTTTTCCCATTTTTTTGAATGTCCCAATCCGCTAATTATATTTTTTGTTTTTTTTTCCTGAGTTTCCTTATGTTTGTCTCTTGCATATAAGCTTATCATTGTTGTTTCTTTTTCCTATTAAGTGTATTTGATTATTATATGGGCTACACGTTCATGGGAGATTTAGATCACAGAAGGGTTACAAAGGGTACTGCAGGGGATTATTGGTGGGGGTTGTCTGGGAGGGGGTATTCATGGGAGTAAGTTCATCTGAATATACATGAAAGATATACAAAATTGTTCAAAAGATCAAAGGATGGGGCATGGTCACGGTGGGTGGACAATCACTCAATAAATGAGGGAATCTGAATTTCTAGCCTGGAGAGCTCTGCCGCATTCTCCAAGGGAGCAGCAACAGTCCTCTGAATGCAGGGACAGAGTCTGTCAAAAGAGGATGGCCCACTGATGAGTTCTTGTTATTGATGACTAGCCTTATGAGTCTTTGCTCTTGTAACTGAAACTTAGCTTACTGTTATGGGGTGCCTAAGGGTTGCCACCTGAGAGCCTCCTTGTTGCTCAAATGTGGCCTCTCTCTAAGCCAAACTCAGCATATGAATGCATTACCTTCCCCACAATGTGGGACATGACTCCCGGGGATGAGCCTCCCTGGCAACGAGGGATTAATACCAAGTGCCATCTGGCAACACAACTGGAAAAAGACCTTGAATAAAAGGGGGAAAAGGTAAAGACAAATGAGTTCAAGTGGCTAGGAGACTTCAAAGAGAGTTGGGAGGTCATCCTAGAGGTAACGCTTACACACACCTCAGTAGGAGCTCATAGAACATCAAAGTGCCTATCACCCCACACAGAGGGGCTCCTGAAAGCTCTGGAGACACACAGGTCCTATATAAGAGGGGATAGCCCCAGAGACTAACGCCTTATCAGTGGGCTCTATTTTGGAATCTGTGCTCCTGAGAGTGACAGAATTGGACTCAAATAAGTCCTCCCTGCACATGGTTCATCAGTCCCTTCTATTCAAACCTATATGTGATGCTGGAGTTTTTAGGTATACTTCCAGAGACTGGAGCCTCTGGCCTACCTATGTGCCAGGTGTGCGTGGACTCTCGGTGGAGCTGCAACTCCTACCCTACAGCTCAATGGACTCCTCCAAGTCACCTGGCGAGAAGACAACTATGGGCAATGGCCATCCCAAGGAATGGAGAGGGCCTGCATCTGCAGGCAGGATCATCCCACCCACCATATCCATGGGATAGAAGCCCTCTTTCACTTGGAGGTGGAGTGGACATCACCATCCCAGTCCCCTCAGGATTGGGGGAAGAACTATGGACTAGAGTGGACTTGATGGTATTCTGTTGTACACATATGGTGATTCTAGCAATGGAAGAAATTATAACAATGAGGTGGAGCCGGTGGCCACTGGACACTTTCCGGGCAGGGAGGGGATGTGCAGTTGAAATACAGGGCCTTTTTCGGGACTTGGAGGTTGTCCTGAGTGCCGTTGTGGCAATGGATGTAGGGCATTTTAAATTAGCACACACCATTCAGAACTGTGTGGGCGAGAGAGTGGTCTACGATGTGAACTGTCATCTATGGTTGATGGCAAGGCCCCAGGATGTGTAAGTCCATTAAGGGTGATGGGCCACACTTGTGGGAGATGTTTGTGTGGGATGTGGTGGGAGGTGTGGGAGGTGGGGAACATGGGAATCCCGGTAGGTTCCGTGTAATATTTAGGTAATCTAAGCACCTCTTTATGTATATATATATAACATTTTTGTAAGCAAATGCACATATATGCATATATATTTATATATCATTTTACAAATATTGGTATGTATTGTGAAAAATTTGATTTTTACCCACAATAAAAAATAAATAAATTAAAAAATATAAATATATATATATATATATATATATATATACAACTGTTAAATATTCGTTGTACATGCATTGTGTTCTCAAATTTCTGGCTTATTTTTTTATGTGATATCTCTTAGATTGAATAAATTCTGGATGTTTGCTGAAACGTTTCCCCATTCATTAAATTTTCCTGTATTTTATTTCTTTCCCAGCTCAGCATTATAGTACAGAGTGAAATTAAAATTTCAACAGAAACTTTTTTTTGACATTCTTCATACTTATGGGTTTCTCTTCTCTGTGTAAATTAATTGGTGATCCTTCAAGCAATATCTCCAACTTAAGGTTTTTTCCATATTTGTTACATTTGTACAAATGGATTTTCTCTAAGTCTGGTAATTCTAAGGCTTCACCTGAAAACTTTCTTGATTTCATTAATTTATAGGATTTAACTTTTACATGACATGCCTCTTGATTTTTCTGACATTTGATCCTCTTAGGCATGTCTTTCTTTTCCCTCCATTAAGGGATTGTGCTGTTTCATTTTTGGCCTACTTTCACTCTCATCTTCTTTTTCTAGTTATGGATTATTGGCTTTCTTTCATTTCTTTCACTAGAGTTTTGTAGTTTTCTGTCTATATATCCTATGCTTATTTTGTTACATTTATACCTAAGTGTTTCAATTTTTATGTAAATATAAGTAGTATTTTTTCACTTTGACTCCAATTGTTCCTTTGTGGTATAAAGGAAGGTAAAATGCTTTTGTATATTAACCTCATATCCTGCACCTTTTTTGTAATTATTATTTCTTGGAGTTTTTTGGTTAATTCTTTGGGATTTTCTTTTTTCTCTCTCTCTCTCATCTGCAAACATACTTTTATTTCATCCTTACTGTGATGGCTTGGAGCTATGTACCCCAGAAAAGACATGTTTTTAATCTTTATCCATTCCTGTGGGTGTGAACCCATTGTAATTAGGACCACTTGATGAATTTACTTCAGTTAAGGTGTGGCCCAACTGAATCAGGATGGGTCTTAATCCTATTACTGGAGGCCTTATAGAGAATGCCCCAAAAGGAGAAAGTCATGGGGAGGAGCCAGAAGCTGGAAATCAGGGGAACCCAGAAGAGAAAGGAGAAGATGCTGCCATGTGCATTGCCATATGACAGAAAAGCCAAGGAACCCTAAAGTTTGCTGGCCAGCCAGAAGATACCAACACTGGGAAGAACCAAGCCTCTGAAACCATGAGGCAATAAATTCCCATTGTTAAGCCAACGGTTGTATAGTATTTGTTTTAGCAGTCAGGAAACTAAAATACTTACCAATCTGTATAGCTCTTATTTCCTTTCCTTTTACTATTTATCTAGCTAGAACTACTAGTATGATGTTTAATAAGAGTGGTGAGAGCGGACACCCTGCCTTGTTCCCAATAATAGGGGGATAGCATGTAGTTTCTCACCAGTAATTATGGTGTTACCTATAGGCATTTTATACATGTTCTTTATCAAGCTCAGAAAGTTCTCCTCTATTCCTAGTTTGCTGAAAGTTTTTGTCATGAATGGATGTTGGAGTCTGTCAAATGCTTTTTCTGAATTGTTAAATCATATGACTTTTATTCTTTGGTCTGTTAATGTAGTATATTGCATTAGCTGACTTCAAATGTTGAACCAGCCTTGCACACCTGGAATAAATCCCACTTGGTCATGGTGTAAAATTATTTGTATGTATTGTTGGATTCTGTGAATATTTATTGAGAATTTTTGCATCTATATTCATAAGAGATTGGTCTGTCTCATTTCTTGTAATGCTTTGACATTCTCATGTTTTGCTTGTTTGTTTTTTTGGTATTAGGGTAATGCTGGCCTCATAAAATGAGTTGGGAAGTGCTTGCACCACTTCTGTTTTCTCGAAGAAATTGTATAGAATTGGTATATTTTCATTATTAAATATTTTGCAGAATTTACCAGTGAACACATCTGGGCCTGATGCTTTGTCTTATAAGGTTATTAATAATTGATTCACTTTCTTTAATAGCTATATTCACATTATTTCTCCTGTGAATTTTGGTGGTTTGTCTCTTTCAAGGAATTCATTCATCTAAGTTATGAAATTTGTGGGCAAGTGTTATTCATAATATTCCTTTACTATCCATTGGATCAGTAGTTATGAACCTTTCATTTCTGATATTAGTAATTTGTATGTGCTCACGTTCTCTCTTTCTCATTTGGTTAGTCTGGCTAGAGATTTATAATTTCATTTATCTTTTCAAAGAACAAATTTTTATTCTTTCCTCTACTGATTTCATGGCTTTAATTCCACAGATTTCTGCTCTGATTTTTTTATTATTTATTTTCTTGTGCTTGCTTTTGGCTAAAATTGCACATTTTTCTCTAGTTTCCTAAAATGTAATCTTAGATTACTGATTTTAAATCTTTCATCTTTTCTAATGTATGCGTTTAATGCTATATATTTCCCTCTAAGCACTGCTTTCACTGCATCCCACAAATTTAAAAAAAAATTTTTAATGTTTTATTGATATATGTTAATAAAGCATACAATCTATCCAACGTGTACAATCAATGGTATTTGGTATAATCACATAGTTGTGCATTCATCAATTCAATCACCATTAGAGTATTTTCATTATTCCAATATTAATAGTAATAATGAACAAAAAAACCCAAATAACTGTACCCCTTAATAGTCACCTCTCAATCACTCTAAGCTTTCCCTGCAATACCTAGCTATTTCATTTCTGTCCCTCTAATTTATTTTGTACATTCATATTTTACTTAAGCATTTTTTAAAAAAATTTATTGCTACATATAAATAAAGCATAAATCCATCTGAAGACTACAATCAATGGTATTCAGTGTAATCATTCATCATCCAATCACTCCCAGAGGATTTCATTATTCTAATAATAATAATAATAAACAAACAAATAAAACTCATCACTCTCAATCTCTCTATGCCTTGCCTGGCATACATAGCTGCTATTCTTTTTCCTTCTCTCTAGCATATTTATATTTATATTTTGTAAAAACAATCTTATATATGCAATATTACCCATATTCATGTTTTACATGAGGCTTTACTCATTTGGTGGGCGGGGACTCACAGAGAAAATGACATGGCAGAAGAGAAAGTAGGAGTTTTAATGCTGGAACCCTGGGAAGTAAATACACAGAGAAACACATACGTGAGGAAAGAGAGAAGGCTCCATTAGATACAGCAGAGGCCCAGGGAAAAGAGATGAGCCATTTGCCTGAGAGTTTACAGCTGGCCTTGTGGAGAGAGCAGAGCAGCTGAGCCCAGAGAGAAATGAGCCCTGGGAGAGAGACAAGACTTATTCCAGCCTACAGCTGATATTGGAAGAAGCTGGAACCATGGAGCCTTGGAAGGAGGAGGAAGACTGAAGCCTCACAGATATCACCCACTATCTTGCGACAACACGTGGCAACAGACTTTGGTGAGGGAAGTAACTTATGCTTTATGGCCTGGTAACTGTAAGCTTCGGCCCCAAATAAATACCCTTTATAAAACCTAATAGATTTCTGGTACTTTGCATCAGTACCCCTTTGACTGACTAATACAGAATTTGGTACCAGGAGTGGAGTTGTGCTTTTGCAATTACCAAAATGCTGGAATGGTTTTATAACCATTTTATAGGGTATTTATATTTATAATCCCCTTATAAATATTTTAAGGGTATTTTTTGGAGAAATTGTGAGATGCTTGGTAGAAAAGACCTACAATGCTTTGAAGAGACTGCTGATAGTAATATGGACTCTAAAGAGACTTTTTATAAGGCCTTAGAAGTAAATGATGAAACCATTATTGGAAACTGGAGGAAAGGCGATCCATGTTTTAAAGTCGCAGAGAACTTAGCAAGATTAACTCCTGATGTTTTATGGAAGGCAGGATTTGAAAATGGTTAGCCTGGGAAATTAGCTGAAGAACTTTCCAAAGTAAACTTGGAGAATGCGGCTTGGCTTCTCCTTGAAGCTTATGGCAAAATGCCAGATGAGAGAGATAAGCTGAGAACTGAACTGTTGGGCACAAAGAAACCAGAAACTGATTCTGAAAATTCCAAGTCTCTGGAAATCAAGCCCCCAGACAATAATGCCCCATTTGAGGGCATAACTAAATTTGGAAGTTGTATATCAGGATTGAAGATGCAGTTATCTAGGAAAGATTTGTGGAAAATCTTACTGTCTGATGGCTTGGACCCCTGCTTCCTGCATGCTAAACCAACAAACTTTTTGAGAGAGCTCTATTAACAAAATCGCTGTCAGCCTGGAATAAAAGGGACATGGAAGGGAGAGATTGAAGGGGAAACAACTTCAAGAGGAAAATCATGGAAGCTGAGATCTGGAAATAAGACATCTCCTCGGGCCAAGAGAGGAAGCACACCCATGTGTACAGATAGGGTGAGTTAGCCCCAGCAGTTGAAGAGGGTGGATGTTCCCGCCCATTATTCAGGGAGAGTTTTGCTGCCCCAGGGTACAGAGAGGGTGGAGCACATTCTCCAAGGATTAGGGAGGTTGAGGTCACCACCCCATAGGTCTGAGACGGATGGGCCTGTCCCCCATGGATGAGGGAAGGCCAGGTCACCAACTCGCTGCTCTGAGAAGACTGGGCCTGCATGCCAAAGTTTAAGGAGAATGTTGTCTTCACTTCACTGTACTAGGGGATTTAAAAATCTAATCCAAATATTGGGTAAAGTGTGGCAATCACCCCAATACTCTTGGAGAGTGAGGTATGGAGCTTGGTCACCACCCAGATGCTTGATAAGGGTGGAACCAAGAAAATGGCCATTGGGCAAGCCTGTGGAAAGGGTGGCCCCTATGTGGCCCCAAGGAGAAGAAACCATCATCTTAAGAATGACTCTCAGACTTTGACATCTAATGATATATGCCCTGCAGGTTTACTGAACTGCAGAGGACCCGTGACTCATGATTCCCTCCCAATTTCTCTTTATGATAATTAAAATGTTTATCCTTTGTCCGTTTGTGTATTGGAAGCAGATAAAGGGTTTTGTAAGGTTCAGAGGTCTACAGCCAGACAGGACGTTGCCTCAAGAAAAACTGTATTTCTTTAAACGGATTGTGATATGATTCTGTATTTAGCACTGTACTGATTTAAGACTGTTTTCAATATTGTGATGTCTTTTTGGAATTCAGAGAGTGGAGTGTAGCAGTTTGATATTGTTTATGAATTCCAAAAATAGATATTGGATTTTGTTTGTAAACTAGCCTGTTTGCATATTAGATTGTATTGGATTCAGAGGTTTTCACTTTTACTTGATTAAATTAGGGTTAAGGCTTTGATTGGGCCACATCAATAGAACCTTGAGTCCCCATGCCCTTGGTGGGAGGGGACTCACAGAGAAAATGACATGACAGAAGAGAAAGTAGTTTTAATGCTGGAACCCTGGGAAGTAAACACACAGAGAAGTAGATACGTGAAGAAAGATAGAAGGCTCCATTTGGCACAGCAGAGGCCCTGGGAAGAGAGGAGCCATTCGCCTGATAGCTTATAGAAGCCTTGTAGAGAGAGCACAGCAGCTGAGCCCAGAGAGAAACAAGCCCCGGGAGAGAGATGAGACTTATCCCAGACTATGGCTGGGACCACGGAGCCTTGAAAGGAAGAGGAACCCTGAACCCTTGCAGATATTGGCAGCTATCTTGCTCCAACACATGGCAAGACTTTGGTGAGGGAAGTAACTTATGCTTTATGGCCTGGTAACTGTAAGCTTCAGCCCCAAATACCCTTTATAAAACCTAGCAGATTTCTGGCACTTTACATCAGCACCCCTTTGGCTGACTAATACACCCCCTACTATTAACATGTATTAGTATTGTACATTTGTTATAGTTCATGAGAGAATACTCTCTTATTAGTACTAATAACCACAATTCATCTTCCACCCCATGGTTTGCTGTGTTATACAGTCCCGTGCCTTGTACTATCTATCCAAAGTGTACACTCAGGGGCTCTCACTTTCAGCACAGAGTTATGCAATCATCACCTTAGTAAACCTTTGAAAGTTTTCCTTAGCCCAAAAGGAAAAAATCCCACACCCCCCTATTATTGACACTTGGCATTGATATAGTACCTTTTTTTGATATTGATGCAAGAATATTACAATATTGCTGTTAGGTATAGTCCACAAATTATATTAATTGCATTTTTCCCTTGCATCACTATATTCTTTCCATCTTGTAATAGTGACATACATTTGTTCTAGCTCATAGAAGTACATTCTTGTTTATACTATTAACCACAATCCTCATCCACCTCTGGGTTCACTATGTTATTCAGTCCTTAGATTATCCTCTAGCTTTCTTTCAACTGAAATTTACATCCATTGACTTTCAGCTATAATCACATTTATAAACCAGCCATGTTAGTTATACCCACTATAATGTGTTACCATCAACTTCATCCATTTCCACACTTTTACAGTCAAGCTAATTAAAACTTCTACATACATTAAGCATCAGTACCCCTTCTCAGCCTTCAACCTATCTCCTAGTAACGTATCCTCTAGGTTTTAACACCATGTCTTTACTCTTCATATTTGTGAGACCATATAATATTTGTCCTATTGTGTCTGACTTATTTCATTCAGCATAATTAGACCATCCAAATTTATAGTAATTATTGACATATTTGATTAATATATACCATGTTTGCAACTATTTTCTATTCATTGCACTTGTTCTTTTTCTCAGTTTTTCTGCCTTATCTGGTTTTATTTGTACAATTTATAGGATTCTATTTTATTGTCTCTCTTAGCATATCAATTATACATCTTTTTATATTTTTATGGTGGTTGCCTTAGAGCTTGCAAGATCCATTTATAACTAATCTGAGTCCATTTTCAAATAACACCATACCACTTTACGGGTAGTATAGGCCCCCTTATAACAGAGTTTTCTCAATTTTTCCCTCTCATCCTTTAAAAAATTATTGTCATTCATTTCACTTTTCCATGTACTATTATCCAGTGCATTGTTACTATTACTTTAAAAACAATTTTTATTAGATCTATTAAGAATTTAAAAATAAAAGACTTTATTTTACCTTCATTTATTCTTATTCTGACACTCTTACTCTCTTCAATATAGACCTGAGTTTCTGACCAGTATCATTTTCCTTCTCCCTGAAGAATCTCTTTTAATATTTCTTGCAGGGAAGGTCTGCAGGTAACAAATTCCTTCATTTTTTTGCTTCTCTGAGAAAGTCTATTTCTCCTACACTTTTGAAATATAAGTTTACTGCATATGGAACTCTAGATTCGTGGTTAGTTTCTCTCAGCATTTTAAATATTTCACTCTCTTCTTACTTACATATATTTCTGATAACAAGTCTGAGGTAATTCTTATCCTTGTTCCTCTATAGGTATGGTGCTTTTTACCTCTGGCTTTTTCCACGGTTTTCTCATCCTCTTTGATTTTCTGCAGTTTGAATATGGCATGCCTAGGGGTATATTTTTTTAATATTTATCTTATTTGGTGTTGCACTAGCTAGAACTACCAGTAAAAGGTGGTGCCTCCTCAGCCTCTCCAGGCAACTGCATGTGATTTCAACCCACATGGACAAGACTGTTGCCATGACATATGACAGGGCAGGAGGTAAGGGGCAGTATTTCGGCAGCCTCTCTGGACATCTGCAGTAGCTTTTGGCCTGTACTTTTTAGACTGTTACCCACTCCTATGGCTCCATACCCACCCGACAGGGAAGGAAGTTTGGAGGTATTTCGCCAACTTCTCTGGGCCAAATGCTGTTGCTTTTGGCCTTCACTGATTAGATTGTTGGGCACACCTGTGGCTCTAACCCCCACCTGGCAGGGGAGGAGGGGGCCAGTACCTAGTCAGTCTATCTGGGTAACTGCAGTCAGTTTTGGCTTGCACTATTGTTTACTGCCCACACCTGCGGCTTCATCTCCACCCAAAGCAGGGGAGGAAGGGGCAGGAGCTTCATCAGTCTCTCTGGGCAACTACAGTCTTGGCCTGCACAGCTTGCATTACTGCATGTGGTTGTGGCTTCATCCCCACCCCTGGAAGGAGAGAAGGTGGAAGAAGCTTCATCAGTTCTGGGGCAATGCGCAGCTCCAGCCTCCATGGCCTAAAGTACCAATCAATCCTCGCCTCCTACTCTGCCCCCAGCAAGGGAGAAAGGGCAAGAAAGAGATAAAAAAAAAAAGCTGAAAAAATTCAGATAGGCTAAATACAAGCCACTAGAAAGTTCCAAATTAAGTTGAAACAAGTATCAAAGAGGGGCTGTAGCAAAAATCCAATAAAATAGAAAACCAAAGACAAAAGAGAGAAACTGAGCCCAGAATAAATACATCTAGTAAATCAGATGACAAGACACCAACAAAAAATTACAAGCCATACCAAGAAACAGGAAGATATGGCCCAGTTAAAGGAACAAGATAAGCCTCCAGATGACATAAAGAAGTTGAGACAACTAATCATAGATGTTCAAACAAATCTCCTTAATAAATTCAGTGATATGGATAGAGATTAAGGACATCAAGAAGATACTGTGTGAGCACAAAAAATTTGAAGGCATACGTAGAAAAATAGCAGATCTTATGGAAATGAAAGGCAAAATAAATGAAATTTAAAATACACTGGATGCATATAACAGCAGATTTGAAGAGGCAGAATAAAGAATCAGTGAGCTTGAAGACAGGGCACCTGAAAGTAAACATACAAAAGAATAAAGAAAGGAATGGAATAAATTGAAGAGGGTCTCAAGGAACTAAATGACAGAAAGAGACCTGCAAATATACCTGTCATGGATGTCCCAGAAAGAGAAGAGAAGGGAAAAGGGGCAGAAGGAATATCTGAGAAAATAATGGTAGAATATTTCCCAACCTTATTGAAAGACATAGATATTCATGTCCAAGAATCATAACATACTCCCATCCAAATAAATCCAAATAGACGTACTCTGAGATATGTACTAATCTAAAAGAAAACATGACTATATGGGAGCTCTTCAAACTTAAAACACTTTTTGCAATTCAAAGGATTCTGACAAGAAGGTGAAAAGGCAGCCCACTCAATGGGATAAAATATTTGAAAACCACGTGTATTAGTCAGCCAAAGGGGTGCTGAAGCAAAATACCAGAAATCGGTTGGTTTTTATAAAGGGTATTTATTTGGGGTAGAAGCTTACAGTTACCAGGCCATAGAGCATAAGTTGCTTCCCTCACCAAAGTTTATTGCCACGTGTGGGAGCAAGATGTCTGCCGATGCCTGTGAGGGTTCAGGCTTCCTGGGTTCCTCTCTTCCCGGGACTTGCTTCTTTCCAGGCTCAGCTCCTCTGCTATCTCCACAAGGTCAACTGTAGACTATAAGGCTCTCTAGGCTTTGCCCCTCTCCACAAGGCCAGCTGTAGACTATCAGGCAAACAGCTCGTTTCTTTTCCCAAGGCCTTCTCTCCTTCCTCACGACCAAGCTCCTCTGTATGCTTGCTTCCCCGGGCTCCAGCATTAAAACTCCAACACCAAAACTCCAACTCAAAAACTCTCCAACTCTGTCCTTTGCCAGGTCTTTTATCTGGGATTCCCCACCCACCAAAGGGCAGGGCTCAACACCCTAGTGATGTGGCCCGATGAAAGACCTAATCATAACTTAATCATGCCCAGATGAACAGACCCGTTTACAAGCGTAATCCAATACCTATTTTTGGAATTCATAACTATATCAAACTGCCAAACTGCTACACCACGTATCCGATAAATAAATTTGAATAAATCTACTCTGAGACACATACTAATCAGAAAGAAAACATGAATATATGGGACCTCCTCAAACTTAAACACTTTTGTGATTCAAAGGACTTCGACAAGGTCAAAAGGCAGCCCACTCAATGGGATAAAATATTTGAAAACCACATATCTGATAAGGGTTTTATTTCCATTCTATATAAAGAGATCATAACTCAACAATAAAAGAGCAAGCAATTCAATTGAAAAATGGGCAAAAGATTTAAATAGCCATTTCTCCAAAGAGGAAATACAAATGGCCAAAAAGCACATGAAATAATGCTCAGTATCAGTAGCTATTAGGGAAATGCATATCAAAACAACAATAAGATATCATCTCTCACCACATAGAATGGCCATTATTAAAAAAAACAAAAAACAATCAGTGCTGGAGAGGATGTGGAGAAATAGGAACATTCCTTCACTGTTGGTGGGAATGTAGAATGATGCAGCCTCTGTGGAAGACAGTTTGGTGGTTCCCCAGGAAGCTAAATATAGAACTGCCATATAATCCAGCTATTCCTTTAATAGGAACATATCCAGAAGAACTGAAAACTGTGACACAAACAGACATTTGCACACCGATGTTCATAGCAGTGTTATTCACAATTGCCAATGGATGGAAACAACCCACGTATTCATCAACTGATGAATAAACAAAATGTGGTATATACATATGATGGAATAGTATGTTGCTGTAAGAAGAAATGAAATTGGGACACATATGATAACATGGATGAACCCCGAAGACATTATGCTAAGTGAAATAAGCCATACACAAAAGGAAAAATATTGCATGGTCTCACTCATATGAACTAAATATGAAGAATAAACACATGGAGTTAAAACCTAGAGTATAGGTTATTAGGAGATAGGGGGAGGGCTGAGAAAGTAAACTGATGCTTAATGTATGTAAAAGTTTTAATTAACTTGACTGTAAATGTGTGGAAATAGAGTTCATGGTAACACATCATAGTAGAACTAATGCAGCTGGTTTATAAATGGGAATGTGGCTGAAAAGGGTAGTCTAGGGATGTAAATGTCAATCGAAAGAAAGCTACAGAATAATCTAGGGACTGAATAACATAGCACACCCAGAGGTGGATGAGAATTGTGGTTAATAGTACAAATAAAGAATGCCCTTCTATGATCTAGAACAAATGTACATCACTATTACAAGGTAGTAAGAATGTGGAGAAGCATGGGAAAAATACAATTAATATAACCTATGGACTACAGTTAACAGCAATTCGGTAATATTCTTGCATCAAAGCTAAGGATGTACTGTTAATAATGGGGGGGTGTGTGTGGAAAAAATATACCAAATGTACGATATAGACCATAGTTAGTGGTAATAGTCTAATGATATTATCTCATAATTTGTAACAAAATTTCCACAACAAGGTAGTGTGTTGGTGGAGGGGTATTGTATGGAATTCCACACTTGTGCATGATTGTTTTGTAAGTTCACATCCTCTCTAATAATATTTTAAAAAACCTCCCCAAAATGAAAAGCCCTGGACCAGATGACTTCACAGGTGAATTCTACCAAGCATTCAAAGATTTAATACCAACCTTACTCCTTCCAAAAAATTGAACAGGAGGGAACACTACCAAACTCATTCTATGAACATCACCCTAATAACAAAGCAAGATAAAGATATTAGGAAAAAAGAAAATTACAGACTCATTTCCCTAATGAATATAGATGCAAAAATTCTCAAGAAAATAGTCACTAATTGAATACAACAATACATTAAAAGAATTATTCATGACGATCAAGTGGGTTTTATCCCTGGCATGCAAGGGTGACTCAACACAAGAAAATCAATCAGTTTAATATATCACATTTGTAAATCGAAGAAGAAAATCACATGATCATCTCGATTGATGTAGAAAAGGCATTTGACAATATACAGCATCCTTTCTTGATAAAAACACTCTGAAAGATAGGAATTGAAGGAAGCTTTCTCAACTTGATGCAGGGCTATATGAGAAACCCACAACTAACGTTATACTCAATGGTGAAAAACAGAAAGCTTTCCCTTTGAGATTGGGAACAAAACCAGGACGCCCACTGTCACAACTGTTTTTCAGTATAGTGCCAGAATTCTAGCTAGAGCAATCAGGCAGAAAAAAGAAATAAAACATGTCCAAATTGGAAAGGAAGAAGTAAAACTTTCACTATTCGCAGATGATATGATCCTCAACCTACAATGCCCTGAAAACTACAAAGGTACTAGAGCTAATAAATGAGTTCAGCAGAGTGGCAGGATATAAGATTAATACTCAAAAATCAGTAGTATTTCTATACATGAATAATGAGCAGTCTGAAGAGGAAGTCAGGGAAAAAATTCCATTTATAATTGTTAATAAAAGAATTAAATATTTAGGAATAAACTTAACCAAGGATGTAAAGGACCTGCACTTATAAAACTACAATGCATTGCTAAAAGAAATCAAAGAAGACCTAAATAAATGGAAGGACATTCTGTGTTCTTGGTCTGGAAGACTAAATATCGTTAAGATGCCAATTCTTTTTTTTTTTTTTTTTTTTTTTTACCGGGAGGTACCGGGGATCGAACCCTGGTCTCTCCATATGGTAGACGGACGCCAAACCTCTTGAGCCACATCCGTTTCCCTAAGATGCCAATTCTACCCAAAGATCTACTGATGCAACGCAATCCCAATAAAAATCCCAACAGCCTTTTTTTGCAGAAATGGAAAAGCCAATTATCAAATTTATTTTTAAGGTTAAGGGGCCCCGAATAGCCAAAAATGTCTTTGAAAAGAAGAAAGAAGTCACTTCCGGACTTTAAATCATATTACCTAGCTACAGTAGTAAAAACTGCATGGTAATAGTGTAAAGACAGACATAGAGACCCATGGATCCGAACTGAATACTAGGGAGGAATGGGATTTTTTCTATTGGACTAAGAAAAACATTCAAAAACTTACTGAGGCTATGAATGCCTAAGTCTGTGATGAAAGTGAGAGCCACCAAGTGTACACTTTGGATGGATTGCACAGGCATGGGACTGTATAATACAGTGAACCATGTGGTTGAAGAAGGACTGTGGTTAACAGTTCAAATATGAGGGCATTCTCTCATGAACTATAACAAATGTACAATACTAATACATGGTATTAATAATAGGGGGGGTGTATTGAAAAAATACACCAAATGTAAGCTATAGACCATAGTTAGTAGTAATATTTTTTTTAATTTATTGAAGTATATCATCACTTGTACATGAACATACATAAACAATAAGTGTATAGCCATAGTTGTGAACTTACAAAACAAACATACATAACATCATACAGGACTCTCATACCTCACCCTACCACCAATACCTTGCATGGTTGTTAAACAGTTTTAACTAATGATTAAAGAGCATCCTCAAAATATGACTACTAACCAAAGCATTTCCCCCCAACCCACCCTATTATTATTTTAAATCATTTATACATGAACATACATAAACAGTAAATATATAGTAAAAGTTGTGAACTTACAAAACAAACATTCATAATATCATACAGGGGTCCCATACATCAAGAAACACACCCGATCTTGTCTGATCTCGGAAGCTAAGCAGGGTAGGGCCTGGTTAGTACTTGGATGGGAGTAGTAATATTTTGATGATGCTCTTTCATAATCTGTAACAAATGTTCCACAAAAATGCAAGCTGTTTGGAGGGGTGATGTATGGGAATTCTTCATATTGTTCATGATTGTTTTGTAAGCTCACAACTTCTTTAATAAAAAATATATTTGAAAAATATAATGATGTATCCTGCATACTTTGCTGCATTATGTTAGAAGATAATCTACCAACCACTGAGATTATTGAGTTCTTTTCTTTGACAATTTTTTTTTTGAGGTACTGGCAGCTGGGGATTGAATTTGGGACCTCTCATGTAGGAAGCCTACACTCAAATACTGAGCCACAATAGCTCCCCTGAGTTGGTTTTTTTTTTGGTTTGCTTGTTGTTGTTTTTGTTTTTTAGAAGGCACCGGGAACCAAACCTGGGACCTCCCATGTGGGAAGCAGGCACTCAACCACTTGAGTCACATCTGCTCCCTGACAAATAATATTTTATATGATTGAATCATCCTAGAGAAAAGTTTAGCATGTGTCCCTGTAGCAAGTAGGGGTAACTTGTGATTTTTTTTTCCTGTTGAGAATAACATGGAAGGAGAGGGACAGAAGAGGAGTATGTAAACTGGCAGCAATTCTGTACAATTTTTTTTTCTCATAGCTAAATGTCATCTGGACTAATTTTGCAGAGATAGCCTCTCCATGTTGGAAAGCCAAATTTTTAACGGACATCCATCTGTGTCAGAATAATTTTGGTCTCTCCACCAACAAATAATTATTGAGTACCTACTTTGTATCAAGCACTAGAAATAAAATATAAGCAAATGATACAAGGTATTTGACCTTATGAAGTTTATTGTCCAACAGAGAAGAAAAAAACAATCAACAATTACAAAAATCTAATTCAACCAATTATAAAATTTCAATGGAGCAAACATTTTCAACTTGGGAAAACTTCAGTTCATCTTTTCAGAATTCAATTGGATCATGGTACAGTGCTGGTTAGGAATGTATAGACCCATTCCATTATCTAGCTACAGATGGATCTGGGATAAGCAAAACAAAGCAGGTGAGTTAGTGTCTCCTGTAAGGAAGGGCTAGAATAATACTAACAGGAACAAATTCAGCATGGATGACTGGCATTTCTTTTCCTAATGTAGTTTTTCAAGTTGCTGTTACATTTAATATTTTAGGTGTGCAAAGAAAAGACAGCAGACCATAAAAGATTTTTATAGGAAAGAGCTGCTGGGACTAATGTGAAAGAGGGCAAATGAAGCTTAGGAAATAGGAAGTGTTAAGTAATCGAGATCAGGGCCAGCTCTCTTGAAGCTGCAGCCTAGTTCACTTGCTGAAACCTGGCCCTGCTTCTCAATATAAGACTGAGGATGTGTTGCAGGGAAGGGGGTGAAGAATGTATGTACATGTATGTACAGACATTCTAGTGGTCTGTACATACATGTACACACACACACACAACCACCCTTTCCCTTATTTGCTCATCTCATCAGGGAGGGGACAAGGCTGTGAAATTTTCTGTTTGAGGCCTGTTTCTTCACAACTTCTAAAACCTGTTCATCCTTAGAGAAGACAGAAAAGGAAACACTCACTTTTTGCAAAGACTGCAGTTCAGGAGGTAAATCACATCCTATGTAAACACCATTTATAATACTATATTCCAATAAAGCACTAAAACAGGGTTCCTGTTTAAAAAGAAAGAATGGAAAGAAAATGAAAAGAAAGAGGAGGAAAAAGAAGGCTGGCCACAAATCACACAAAAGCACTTGAGTTTAAAGTAAGAAAAAGGGGTCTGCATACCTTTTTCATACCAGATACTCTGGGGTGTGTCTTCATGAATGCTTATAAGAGAAGGCAATGCAAAGACAAGGTCTGTGAGTAGGAGGCTCCAGGCCCGTGGGGCCTACAGGCTAGTGATTCAGTCTATTTACACTCCCACTGTGGTCCTTCTTGGGCTTAGGCCTCAAGTCCAGAACAACGCAAGTCACAGAGAGATCAGGCCAAGCTGGCCAAACTCAGCTTAATAACAGCAGTTATTTTCTGGCAATATGATAGCTTTTCCCTCTAAAACCATCCCTTCTTGATTAAACAAAAAAGCCCACAACATCAAGAAAACTTACTTGGATGAGAATGTGAGGGTTTCCCACCACAATCAGCAAGGCTTTGGTTCTGGTTATTGCAACATTAAATCTTTTTGAGCTGGCCAAGAAGCCCAAAAAATACCTATTATCTTGAAAAGTGCCTTCACTTGATCGCACCTAAAAAAATGAACAAAAAATAAATAAACAAATGAAAAGAATAATGTTACAGATTCCTGTTGGCATGGGAAGAAGTTCTCAATATATGAAATAGTTAAGAAGTGCCATGAATAATTATGCCAGTTTTGAGAAAAACAAAAGCAAAGACAGAACTATATTATCAATTTGTATATATGCCCAGAGAAAAATGTCTTGAAAGAAGCCCTCCAAAACGGTAATAGTTACTCTTGTTGGCAGGGTTATGGATGACTTCTGTTTTCTTCTTAGTAATTAACATGTACTATGAGTTTAATAGAACTTACAAGGCTCACTGCTGCTATTTCACTTTTTTCCCCTTTGATTCCTATCTCTTTCTAAATGCAGTGGTTACCTTTTTTTACATCTTGTACCTCCTTCCCCAATACATTTACCAACTTTTCTTGGATTCCTTTCCTTTACTCTATTGTATTCTAAACTTTGAATTAAAAAAAAAAAAAAGAAAAACCTTCTACAATTACTGCTTTAGGAGTCTCCATACTGCCCCTGAAGTAAGCCCAAACTACTTTTCTGGGTTACTATTCAGTCTCTGATTTGTATGCTTGAATGTAATGAAACTATAGTCAATAAATCTCAAAATGACTTTAAAACTCAGTGCTTATCTCCACTAAAAACAGGTTTGCATACAGTTGAAATGATGATAGCCATATATTCTTGTCCTTGAAACTCCTCTACTGATCCAACTTTTATATCCATTAAATCAATACTTCGCAAAAGAATTCTGATTTTCTCCACCTTTAGAACAGGAAAAAAAAATGGGATTACAGACAATGTTTTACAAATCTAGCCATTTATTTTTACATATTATAGTGTAAAGCAAATATTAACAAATGTGCCATGTCATTTAACAATTCTATACCACACTTCATTAAATCTAAAATGTCATTGATTGTAATACAAATCTTGAATTTGGGTATGTTACTTTGAGGGGGAAAGTGGGTCAACGCATATCAGGATAATAATATTTCACAGAGAAAAATACTTCACCCCGCCCCCATAAGTCCACAGCAATGATAGAGGGGTTATAAGTTATAAAGAAGTAAAAAAAGAAGCATCCCTGCCTAAAAATGAGATAACTATCTCCATGAACCAATAGGTATATGAGCAGAGGAAAAGGGAGAGCTACAGCCAGAATCTGTTAAGTTTCCGGACTAAAAAGTAAACTACTATAGCCAGAAATGCATATACAAAAGATCTTGGAGCAGGGACATGATTAGGTTCACCCACAGGAGGCAGAAGCAGTGGCTGTGCTTCCATTGTTTCTGCTGCTGAGGGCAGTCATGGAGCCATTTGTGGCATGATTACCACAGGTTCAAAACTAAAAGCAACCCTATTATTTATGGCTAAGATTTTGTGAAGTATAGAATTACGACCTGAAACAACATCATGACAGCATCATCTCTTCTAGAGAGGAAAGGAGGTGAATGGGATTGAGGAGGGGCATGAAGGTAACTTAAAATTCACCTGAAATGTTCTGATTATATTAAACTGAACACTGAAAGCCAAATCAATCCAACAAAAACTTATAAGTAACCTACAATGTAAAAGGTTACTATTCTCTCATTACTAACACTCCCTGATCTTCTACACATCTCCAAGTTCATTCTAATTCAACAATTTAATCCAACACTTATTTTCAAAGCCGGTACTGTCTGTCAGGGTCTGTGCTATATACTGGGGACATAATGGAGAATGAGACAGCTGTGGAGAGACATAAGGAAATAGACACAATGGAATGGAATAAGTATTAAGCCAGAAGATGCACAAAAAAGCAGGGTCAAACAACCCAGAAGAACTGGGTCAGGAAGAATGGAAGTCTAGACTGATATTTGAAGGACCTGTCTGTTTATCCACCCATCCACCCATCCACCCATCCACCCATTTATCCATCCATCCATCCATCCATCCATCCATCCATCCATCCACCCATCCAACAAATGCCTCTTATATACCAGGCCTTTGTTCTTGGTGCTGGGCCCATACAAGTCAGAAAGACAAAATTCCTGTTCACACTGAGCTTACTTCACGGATGGGAGAGTCAGAAAATAAAAAATCAAACATGTAAGAAAATGGAATTTCAATAGTAATAAGTACTTTGAGGAAAAATGAAACAGGGAGAAGGTATACTGTGTGACTGGGGGAAGGGAGCCTTTCTTAGGATTGCCAGGGAAGACATCTCTGGGGTGAGTTAGGAGCAGAGATATAAATGAAGAGAAGGAGTGAGTCATGCCAAGGATGGGCAGAGAACAGCCATGCTCTGTAACTCACTGGTTATATGACTGTGGCCAAGGGGCTCACCATCTCTAAGCCACAGTTTGGGCTCCATCATGGACACCACTGTATCCCTATCACAACCTACCACCTGATACATAGTGAGCATTTAATAAGTATCCTATCAATAATTTGTATATTAAGGGTGATAATAGTGCTGATCTCACAGAGTTGTTAAAGTGCCTAGCAGATACAACTCTAGCCATATGCTGAGAGAACTGTATTCCACAGGTTTCAAAGAGATAAAAAAGCTAAAATCAACAACAAACCCTCTCTTATGTCCTCCACATGGCCCCGTTAATCTTGTGCAGGAAGTCTTTCTTCCCTGCCTTGTGGATGAAATCCTGGGGAGGTCCCAAAATTTAGCTCCTGTTAGAGGAAACGTCTTCTGATCACTTTTAGCCTCCACTACAGTCTCAGCTGGGTAATCAACCTTCAAATTCACTGAAAGCTAAGCTACCCCCTTTTCTGGTTCAGTGTTAGGGAAGCCTTCAGAAGGGATGGGAGTTTGGTTGACTTTTCTATTCTCTCTCCCTTATGCTTCTCTCCTTTGCCACCACCATCCCGTTTCCCAGCTCCCTATTGCTGTAGTTTCTTTCTCACTCCTCCAGGTTTAGAGCTGCGCTGAGGGTGGGCATAGGGAGAAGAGGGGAGGGAAGGGGAAGGGAAGGATCTGTTGGAATGATTCCTACACTGGGGACTGGCTCTGGTCTCTTGTGCCTGGCAGACAAAGCAGATTTTGCTCCCTTGAGGTCTCCTTAGGGAATCCCTTACTGAGAACATTTGGTTTCAGAGCTGCAGGCATGGGCAATTCCCCCCCCCACCCCAACCAACCCCTGGCTTTTGTCACTGATGGCCTCCCTCCACTTCTTTCTGGTGAGGTCATCTTATCCCTGGCAGGATGCACTCTTGGAGAGGTTACCTATGTAAATGACCCACAGCAGGCTTCCTCTGAAAAAGAGTCTACTCCCTCTCAAGCAGCAGAAAAACAGTTTGCACCTTTGTTTTGTTGCCAGATATGCAGCTTCTAACTACTGCTATTTTACCTTTAGCTTTTACAGGCATGGGTGAAATATAAGTACCCTTGATGCTCATACTCCAGGGACAAATATAAAACCCTCGAAGAGATGCTTTCACAAGGCTGGAGTTCAAAGGGAATAAGCAACTCATGGGGCTAGGGTAGGGAAATATGAGATTGGGGGCCAAGGAAACATACAGCATAACCACTTTGTCTAAGGAAATTCTCTCCCTCCACTACTGCTAATGCAATCCTCAACATCTTACAGTGGTTAAATGGGTAAGATTAGAAAAACAAGCTTATAGGCACCTGCCCATTTTTTAATCCTACAAAGGTAGAGTGGCACCTCACTGATTTGTTCTTGACCTTCTAGCCTAGCCAAAACCCAGATGGTAAGAATTCCGTTTTAACAGCCTATTACATGAAGTAGAGGAAGTGATATAAAAAGCACTTTGAGGCCCCGAATTGCCAAAGATATATTGAAAAAGAAAAATGAAGTTGGAGGTATCACATTACCTGACTTTAAAACATACTACAAAGCTACAGTGATCAAAACTGC